>VDFB02266956.1:0-119456 GCA_007258455.2 Sequoia sempervirens
GCAGACTATATGATGCATGTAGCAGTCTTCATGATGCATGTAGCAACATGTACAACACCTATAGCTACTTGAACAACACTTGTAGCACTGTTACTGTTACAAGTGATCTACAAATGATCCTGCAGCATGTCATATACTTTTCATAGAGACAAATCCCCATAAGTCCCTGCACTCATGATATTTTCCCATTCAAATGCAGTGTGTTTAGACGTGGTCAGGAATCCTGGATCTAAGTTTGAGTCAGGCTTGGTAAGTCTACAGTCATGATTTGCTAACATGTTAGTCTCAGTTGTACCTTGTCTTTATCACTAACATATAGAAAACAAGTCTGTAGTTCTCCTTGCCATTCACACTAGTGCATTCTTTATTCCATGTCAATGATTTCTCTAGATTGATGTGAATCGCTAATTGTATCATTACAATACCAAGAGTTTATGGTGTTGTATCAATGCAGTGAAACCTCCAATCTTGAAAAACAAATTGCAAGTAAGATTATACTTCCCTCCATGACCTGAAGTACTTTGGTACCTTGTCACCTCCAATACATTTGTCTTTGTCACCCTGGTCTGTTGTTCCCTGTGGATGATCACAGTTGTTTTCTTCAATGTTGTCCTTCAAATGGCTGCTCCTTTGGTCATGAGGACCATAATCTGCCTTGCAAATTTTTCCCTTAGAACTGTCATTGTACTTGGACCAATTATAATCTCTCTTAAGAATAGAGTTAAGTATTAGATCTTAAAGATAAAACAAAAGTTTATGCTTCATAGTTATCCTAAGCAACCCAGTCTCATCCTTTTCTTGCAAGCTAGGTATATTTTAAAAACTACAGATTAATTTATCATAGTCAAGATCCACCTAGTGATCAATTAAAATCATCCTTTAAGTTCCATATGTTAAATTTATTCTACGTGTTTTTGTGTAGGGGCTCAACATACAGAAATTGAAGTAGAAGTCAAGCCAAATTTAGATACTGGAGCAAATGAGGCTGAAGAACATATAGTTGATGTTAGGGAGGAGGCCCAAGTGCAAGGAATGAATATTGGAGAGGGGTCAGGATCACTTCGGGATACCATCATGGATGAGCATATGAATATAGCTAAAGAGGTGAAGAGAAAAATTTCTTCTAGAAATTTAGATCATTTACTTCAAATGGATATGGAAAAATTGAAGTTTTATGCTGAACAACCTAGAAATAGTAGTAGGAGGTCAATGAACAAAACTGCAAAGCAAATAATTGCTCATTTCAATAACCTTGATACACTCGATCAAGCCCAACTATTATCAATTGTACTTCTAAGTAATGAGCTACAAGAGCCATTACAATTGTTGGGTGTAGATACAAGTACAAAAAAGAGGAAAGGTTCACACTTACAAAAAGACATTGTTGAAAATTTGAAAAAAGGTTTGGGGTCCATTGGGAAACAGTCTCGATCAGCAGATAAGGCAATTTCAAGAAGAGTCATGTTGACATCAATTTTAAGTGAAAAATGGCCAAAAAAAGACAAATCTCTTCACTTTCAACTGAGATTGGTTTCAGCAGAAAGACATTGACACAATATGTCAAAAGGAGAAAGATTCTTGATGATAGTACCTTAGAAGGCAATTGGGCAATTATGTGTAGAGCTCCTCGATCTAACAGGATTCAAGATGTTTTTAGGAACTTCATCTCAACCTTTTGGAATGATCATACCCGTCCTTCATCAAATAGTAGAGATGTTATCAGACACAGGATTGGGCCCAATAATAATGAATTACATATAAAACATTGGCTAGACATAACACAACATGAGATGTATGTAATGTTTTGTAATTCAAATCCACATATAAAGATTGGGCAAACAACGTTTCAAAGGTTAAAGCCATACTATGTGAAAACAAACAAGGTTTTTGAAACTTGTTGTTGTCGTTATCATATTGAATTTGATCTCTACTATCAAGTGTTCTGAAAGATTAGAGAAGAAAGTGATGGTATTCAGAATGTGCCTCCTAGACAAGCAAGTCAGTTCGTAGCATCCATCCTATGTGATAAATCAAATGATGATGATGCAACCAATCAAATAAGTTGCATACAAGGACACTGTGAATCATGTGGAAATTTGGCTAAAATTCCTTTGAGAGATGAAGATACCGACTTGAAAAAGTTGGTACCGACTTGAAAAAGTTGGTAAATTGCAAGAGTTACAAGTATATCAAGTTTCATACCAAAAGTGGCAAAGAATCAACAAGGTTAGATTATGTAGAAGAGGAGATACCTATTGGAACATTTATGGAAAAGTTCCGTAAATTAATACAACCATATATACAACATGCTTTCTCTTCTAAGTGGCAAGCACAATAGTTTCAGACATTAAGAGATACATTCCCACTTGGAACAGTATTATCAGTAGTTGACTTTGCAGAGAATTACTCTTTTGTACATCAAAAAGAGATTCAATCACAATATTATTTTTTAGAGCAGATCACTATTATGGTGCATGTGTGTTATCGACATGCACAAATGGATTTGGATGGTGTTGACAGTACATCTAAGGAACGAGTCATTAAGAAAGAATATCACTTCTATATTAGTGGTGAAAAAGATCACGACACTCTATTTGTACAACATTGCTTCAAGATTTTTTTTGAATATTTGGAAATCAGGGGTGTCAAAATTGAAAAGCATTTTGTATGGTCAGATGGATGTGCTTCACAATTTAAATCTTCAAGGCCATTTTATGCACTTTGTAGATATCATCGAAATGACAACATACCACATGTTTGGAGCTTCTTTAAGAGTGGACACGAAAAGGGTGAACATGATGGTGCAGGAGCTTGCATCAAACGTGCTCTAAGAAAGTATCAACTGAATTATGAAGGAGATCGTATAAAAGATGTGCATGATGTTGTTGAATGGTGTTAGAAACACTTTGCATTAAATGAGGTTGGCACATCTTCAACAAACAACCGATCCATTCCACATAAAGTGTTTTGGGAGATATCAGGTATGTTTTTGTTTATATTTATATCTTTAAATATACATATATGTGTACATTCAAGTTTATTTATTTTAGTTTGAATATATTTATATTAAATTATGATTTTTTAATGCAAAATTAATTTTTGTAGGTGTGGATAGAAGATAAATGCATGGATGCAAGAGGGTAGAGAAAACAAGATCTTTGCATTCTGTCATGAGTACAAATAGTTTCCCGTGGACATTGCAGACTAGGGATTACTCATGTTTTTGTTATGACTACATTTTAGAAAACTATGATGAATGCAACAACCAACAACAAGGATGTGTCAGTGGATGGAATTTGGTGCCACTAGATGTTAGTGACACATACAATGAAGATGAAGATGAAAGCTTTGAAGACATTCCTTTGATTTCAATTGATTATGACCATATTTTAGGACTAATTAAAAAGGGTATGTATGTGTATATATTTATATCGTACATGTACGAGCTTTTGTAAATTTGTAACTTAATCGTTTAATAATTTTTTGCTACTTATTTTAAGTAAATTTATATATACTTAAATGATAGTGGAACTCCTTTTTTTACAAATTTTCCATGTAAATTTGGTGCAGGAGATATTTTTGTAGTCATAGCAGAGGCTGGAAACATAGAAGGTGTTAGTTATTATCTATTGTGTTGCACAAGAGAGAGGTGGAAGCTAGTAGAATTAGAAACAAGTGATGGAATGTTGTTCCCCACAGGTTTGACAAAATAAATAGATGCTCTTGCAAGATTTATCTATTGAATGTATATATTTTGAATTTGTTACTCATATTGACCTTCTAAATGTTATGTCTTACTTTTGAATGTTGGTTCCCACAGGTTCAGTTGTAGTGCAAGGGACATATCTGAAACAAGTCAAAATTGTTCAGCATGGGATTCATTTTATTGATTATCAACTTGAGAACAAAGTATATCAATATAGCCACCTAGTAGTTGCTACTGCCCTATCCCTTCATCCAGTTCCACGTGCACATGGACGTCATAAGTGGAGACTAGATAGTGATGAACATCAAAGAATATTGCATGTTATTGAAGAGCAAGTTGAACCACTTGAATTGGTTTGAATAACATGATGTGTCATAGGTGTACTTGAACAATTTACACAAACTGTATGACTCCAAACTATATTAAATTGATTTTTTTTTCAAGTTCATTCCATCTTATTTGTCAACAAAACAAATATGTTATCATGTATATGTTACTTTAAGTTTAAAATCTCATTCAATTAAGTATATTATGGTCTCAAGCTTTTGTATAATAGCTATACTGATCATTTTTTGTATAATAGTAACTTCCTTTCTTGTGGATGATGAAAATAGGCATCAAATGCAGTAGGAGTTATACAAAGGATTTTATAGAGCTAGCTGCCCTATGACAGAAGTTGTGGCGAGGTCTGCGATGGAGATGGCCATGAAAAGAGAACCCAAAAATGTTGCTTTTGTTTTATGCCTACAATATCATGATTGTTCAGTTAATGTGAGATAGAAATACTTTTTAATGTACTTTAGGCCTTAGTAAAAATGCTTGAACTTATCAGAGAGTATTTACTTATTTAGATGATTGTTTAGGGCACCCCTAAATTCATAATTTTATTCTATTTGGAGTTTTTCTTAATGAGGTTGTGACTTGCAAACATAATCTGTGTTTAAGTGAAAAATCAAAGCTATAGATGGGATTATAAGCTTATTAATGGAACTATACATAGCTGATATATAACTATGTATATTATGTTGTTTTTTGTAGGGATGTGATGGTTCTCTGTTTCTAGATAAGACCTCCAACATGGCTGGAGGGAAGGATGCACTATCCAACATAAACTCTTTGAGGCTCTAGAGAAAGTGTGCAATGGTACAGTCTCTTGTGCTAACATTTTCATAATTGCTGCAAGGGGTGTTGTAATTCTGGTAAATAAGATTATTTGATGTGCTTTACGCCAAACTGCTATGTAGACCTATCAAGGTGGATTTACTTGTTGTTCGATTGTTGTTTCAAGCCAGGCAACAACATTTTCTTATTACTTTTTGATGGTATTAGTGTACCATGTAAACCAAAGCAGAAGCAGATTTGTTTTGAATGGTAGAGATTTGTTTTTTTTTTATTATTGAGATTCACCATGAAAAGTAAAATTAACAACTATGTACTTGTTGGCATTGTAGAGACAATTTTTCTAGGGAATATCTTTTTGGGTATCTTTCACAGCATATATGTGAAAGGGGATCAAACTAATTTTGAAATCAGGTATGTTGGTGTGGAAGGCAGTGAGTTGTATCCAGATGTAAAAGACCTCACTGTCAATGAGTTCTTGAGTCAATTTGCTTGAATTATATGAGATACTCTTGGAAGAAGTGAGCTATTAGGTAGCATGAGAATAAAAGTTTTGAATATACATTTAGTGCTAGATACTTTGTATGGGCGATTGCACGATATGTTGTATTAACTCTAGTGAGTTGGGTCCTTTAAATTTGATTTTATGCATAGCCAATTATTGATATATATACGCTTGATATTTGCACGTAGTTTGCTCAAGATATTCATTAGATATGCTAATATGGAGTTATTCTAAGCTATGATTTATGAACCAAAATCAATTCTTAATGTGCAAAAGTAAACATTTTTTTGTGGTTTCAACTTATGTATTATTGATCCTCGTAAACAAAATGCCCTATTCATTAGAATTGTTAGAATCATACATTATATGGTACTGGCACTTTATTTTTACTAAATATTAACTATGGAATTTATCGATTCACAGTCTTGAAGTATGGCTTATCAATCTTCAAATAAAAAACCAGTGAGATGAACTAGTGTATGTAATACTGACTTCACAAAAAAATAATGCGCCAACCACAATGCCCAAAATCTAAGAAAAAATAATGACAGAATTCAAATGGGGCTCAATCTTCCAATAGACTTGAATATGACTCAGATGGCAAACCGATAGTTCAATGCAAGTAATCTAGAAAATAAATTCAATTTGCCTCTGTCTGTCTTAGTCAATCACATAGATTAAAGTTACATTGCAAATAGAATTGATGCTTTTAATAACAATAATGATGCCAATTATTCCTTATGGCTGATGAATTACTGGAGATAGACGCATTTCCAAAATCCATTTGTATGATGCTACTTCTAAATTATGCAAGATAAACAAGCAAACTATCTTTAACATGGGTCTGGGAAATTGCAGCACACATCAAGCTGCCAAGTTCTTTTGGTAAGAAGAAATGAAGTAATATAAGTATAGTAGTACAATACAGAGTATCTAGTAGATCCATTGATAATCATAGATTATGGGGTCACATAGTTTGAGATGGAATTAGAACACCAAATAGGACTCAATACAATGTTGGGTGACAGGATGTGTGACTTATCTATTAAGCAAAATCAGATGGGATGGGGCACCACATTACAAAATGAACTTGATAGACTAATCCACAACCGTCTATGAGAGGACTAAAACAATTAACAGATGGTCAAGATTAATCAACAAAGAGAATTGTAGGATTAAAATAATTGGCTAAATGAGTTATGCCATGTATTGTCATCCAAAATAAATGCACTGTGAACTATAAACACTAACTGAAGTGTCACCTGAAGAAATCTTAGATTCAATAAAGTAATGGAAGCACAAGTTTCTCTGAATCAATCACTTTCCTCAATTTTATGTTGCATCGAAATGATATCTCTGGAATAGTTATGTTTTCAAAAACTAGTTGTCGACTACCAATACAATTTGTGTTCAAATTTATTCTTCTAGCATTCCCTACCTCTTCCCTTAGAAGAGTAGTGCACTATTTTTGTAACATGAAAACATGTGGAAAAATGCACATTAAGTGGGGACATTTATGCATGTGAAATGAAGCCACAAGTGACTGGTACAAAACAAGTTCAGAAATATATATATATATATTCTGAAAATAGTGAAGCTTTTTTATTTATAGCAAAAAGCGGTTACAAAATGGCAGCCAAAAAATACCAAGGCAAGGCCAAAATTACAAAGTAATAAGTCAGATTTTTGTAACATACATATCATAAGCTCTTACATGTCAAATATGACTTTTTAAACAAAGTTCAAAGAACAACAAGAAAGATAGTTGTTTCTTCAAAAGATGGCTAGTGAACAGCATTTTTTCCTTTCATACATAGATAAATGTAGAAACCAACAATTTGCATCATATACGCATTAACATGATCAGAGTCTGAAAGAGAACTAGAATATTGGGTAGGATTACTGAAGCCTGTTGTGTGTTGATGTTCCATGCAATAGAATGGAGGGCACTAGGTTTGTATAAGGTGGTTGCTTTTTAACCAAGAACATTTGCCTACATTGATCTCTCTACTTGAGTGGCCACACTTTTGGTGGTAGGAGAAAACACTGCATCCACAATACAAAACAATAGAATCAAAATCCACCAAGTCGATAAAATTAATAGTGAAAGCTAAAAGTGCATGGTTTGTAAAAAATCTGGAGTAAACAAATTGAAGTTTCACAAAAGACAAGCTTACCAAAAGCTAAAGACAAGCATTAGTGACCAAATTGTGTCCACTCTTATAAGCTCCACCAGCTTCACCAACCCAAGCACTTGACTAAGGTCCATAATTATCCAAGATTCTTTTGAGGTTCTTGAATGTAGACTCTTCTCGGCTAAGATATGATGGATCTAGTATTTTATCCACAAGAATCTAATCAACACCCGGTAACCAGATAACAAATTGTCAAGCAGTATCATCTAAAAACTTGATATGATGAACAAATTGATGACAACTATTCAAGAGGTTCTTGGCAGATCAAAAGGATATAGAGGAAAGCTCAAAGACAAATTCCATTCATTAAATCCCTTTTTTAAAAGAAACATTAAAAAAAAAATCTCATGTAAATAAAACTTCATTTTACATTGCTTCTCAGTACCAAGTACCCGGTATTCAGCTTTTCCCATGAACTTTCCTCGGACTTCAGTTTTACTAGAACTTCCATTTTACCAGACCTCGACTACCAGATCAAAACATTTTGCTTGCATTTGCATTACCTTTTTCCCTTTTCAAACATTCTTGGTTCCTGGTATCTGGTACCCGGAAAACTACATTACGAAGTACTCTTTTATTAAAAATTTGTCTTTTCTCTTTACTTCCGGAGATCTTTTCAACTTGCTAGCTCCTTCCATAAGAGTTAAATTTTTCACTTAGGTCCCCAAGTCTTACAGCCTTGGGGCGCGTTGTGAGACCACACAACAAAAACTAGCAATCTACCATAAGAAACCACCAAGGTATCATTAAATTAATTAACAACTAGCTGCTAGAAAAATGACCCAGGATGCTTTTCCATCTCATTTCACCCATATGCACTTTGATATATCTCTTCCTCTATTATAACCTTTCACCAATTGCAAGGTGTATACCATAGCATCAAGAGTAATCATTTGCCTTGTAAAATTTCCATTTTTCCTCTATCATATGTTGACTATCCATTGCATTTTGTTGATTTTTATCTTCTTAACTTTACTATACTTACTCCTTATTTGCACTATAACTATGCTTTCAAGTGTTTGCATTCAATCTGAACAAATGGTATTTTAACTATTCATAAACCATGTCACTGTGAAAAATTCACTGCTTCAGTCCCGCATAAATCAAGTTAATGAATGAAACATAAAAAATTGAGTTTATAATCAAAAATTTGTGTTGAACTACACAAGCTTTGATAAGGATTTTGACATTTTATAGCGATTTCTTCACTATCACTTTGTGAGCCAATGATGTACTCATTTGTAGATTAACATGAAATATGTGTTCCCTGTATTGTAAACTTAAACCTTTAACCAACAATACTTTCATTCAACATGCCACTTTTAACTACCATTGTCCTCTTTTGAGAATTGTCACTTTTTTTTAGACTGTGGACTTTCTTTCATACTAATCTTTTGAGTTTGAACTGCACCTTTCTATGACTTTCATGTTATTCTATTGTAAATCCACTATGTGGTCTTTGGTAGCAAGAAATCCACAAGTAAACATGGCATTTGATATTTCCTATGAGTCTTTTCATTTCTAAATTACTCTCAAGATCACCATATTGCCTTCCAAGCTCTATCAAGCTATCCAATGGTGAGAGAAACTTGTCTCCTTAAAACCCTATACATGACTGCCCTCTTCAATATTTTTCATTGGCTGCCATGTGCTTGATTACCAAGGTCATTTTCTTCATCTAGATTGTTTCCCTTACCATTGTAACGTTGTTCTTTATAAGACAATATCTACACTTCTATAGACTGACTTCTAGAGCTCATGAGGACTGTGATTATTGGCCTATGACTACCTTACTATTGTTTTCTTGACAAGGCTTTTCACAATATTAATAGGGGATTTACTATGGTTTACCATAAGAGTTTCCTTGTTGACAGTAGTAGGATCCTTTAATAAAAAAAGGAAGACTTTTATTTTGGCAGATCAAAAGGATATAGAGGAAAGGTCATAGCTACGAAATTCAAGTATTTCAAGTGCATGATAGTGATCAAGGGACAATAGTTTCAAGTTGAGCTAAGATTGTATATTGAAGGCCATTCAAGACAATGAAATAGAAATGATAGACACATCAGAGGAGGAAGGAGATGAAGATTTTTCATCTGCTGTCCTCATTATTGGGTTACATTCTTTGCAATACAAGCATATCCAAGAGTAGTTTAAAGAAACGGCTAGCAGATCTGAGTTTGTCTATTATACATTATTGTCAATTAGAGGACAATCTCCATGAGAATATAGGGACAGTCCTCAGCAATGTTCATGAATGAGAAGCATGCCAATGCTAAGGCCAAGATGGTTGAATTAGATAAGGAAGTTGAAGTCTTAACCTAGCCGCTAGGTGTAAAGGGTTATTTATGATGCATATAAAGGCAACCGAAGGAAGCAACAACATGACAGTCTAATCATACACAGAGCATAGTGAAAAGGTAATGGACTATGCAAGATGACTTTGGAATTAGTTTCATGGAGGTTGCATACCAAAGAGGCAGTTAAGAAGGGGTTGTCTCATATCATCAGAGGTTAGAAGACAGTCTACAATGATCTGAGCAGTAGAAGCTATGCAAGACAGTCTTGATTAAGGTGTTGTCAATCCTTATGCATGGAAAACTAAAGACAATTGATGAGGGTAACAATGAGAGTATAAGGACAATCATGGACTGTTAAAGACAGTGAATGAGTCATATATATTATATGCTTAAAGGAAAACTCTTTTCATTTTAAATGGCCAATGGCTAAAAGGTAAGGTAATGTATTTGTGTCAGCCTTGACATTCTTCATGACTGTGATGTAATGTACAGTCCAAATGATAATCTTTTTTAATGACTGTGATCTCATCAAGGTCCTTGATAGTTGAATATGTTACACTATTTACTTGAAACATCTATAGCATCCAAGCCTTTTTTTCATTGGATTAATGTCTACAAAATCAAAATTGTGTCTTTGCAAAGTGAAGCAAGGTGATAAGAAAGGATACAGTGAAATTGAAGAGGAGGAAGAACATCAAGAGTTGATAATGACCACAAAGTGCAGTCACAGGGGAAAAATAGTACAATGCAAGCATAAAGGTCAGTGATGTAAAGCATTTCATGAGTTTTCAGTTAATGGCACCATGAAGGTTGTACACATTCGTATCAAAGTATATGGTATATAATATGTATGTATATAAACTAGGAAGGGTAGTGATTACAAATTGGTATCTGAACATATCATATCATAGTAGCATTACACTCAACAAACCTGCCATTAATCCCAAGTAATCATGACTCATTTCAAGTTTTCACAAGTTATTCAAGAAGTTAGGCCATCATAGAAAACTTTTGCAAACTATTTGAACATACCTTAAGCAATCTCAAGAGACACATAAAAAGTAGAATCTTAGAAAATTTACCTTTTGTACCTAAGAATGACTCCTCATACATAGAGCCTAGAAAAAGAAATGTGCCAAAGAGTTAGAATCAAGATAAATTACCAACATGTTTCATTCAAAATTTTGAACAGCTATTGTGAAAACATAAAATAAACATTGCATTTTGTACCAACAACTTGTTTACCTATTAATTAACTTAGGCTCCACCAGAGTTGTCATGCTAACTCTGAATTGAGCAACCCTCTGAGTGAGAATCATGCTCCGATGGATGCACCGAGCCCTGGAGATAGTACAAGACATGTACACAATCTAATTATATTATGCCAAATTGGAATAATGTTAAATATCTATATACATGTGTACAAATTATATATATACATGGGTACATGATTTAAAAACTCAAACTCACCTATCCACTAACATTAGTCACATCAACCAAATTAGGCCTGCGTACATGGTCCATCCTCAGACTCGGTGTTACATGAGCTAACTCCCTCTACAATATATATATAACATAAATGTGTGCATTAGGACTATCTACCATTTAAGTAAAACAAGTAATATTAAAGATTAAACAAGTTTAAATTGTGCATGTGTGTACACACATACATACCTCTGTATCAGGTGGTGCAGGATCTACTACAATGACCCTATCTGTCAACTCGGTTGTATCACAGGTCTCCTTGGCTAGCTCCAGTATTGACGGGTGTAGTGGACTAACTAGGTGAGATGGCATCGATGACATTTCTCCATGTACTAGCATATCCACAAAACTTGACGATCCCATCTGCAACTAATCTTCAACTAAATATAAGCCTTAGGATGCATCATGTCAAACACTTGTAGAAGGACCAGTAGGTGTACCCTCATCTCCAGCAGCTGAATGATCTGTAGGTGGATCTGACAAATGTGCAGTGCTTCCAAAGTGATGAGAATGATGTGAAGGACCTATAGCCTGGCTGGATCCTAGATGTGAATGAGCTCTACTCACATGTCCTCTGACCTCATTTATCGAGATCCCAAGCTCTACCAAAATGAATTCGTATGCCTCCAATAGGTCATCTGACAAACAATGAGCCATACTTCGAAGCATTTTCTCTCCTTTGAGACCATCTATGTCTGAGGGTGAAAGGACACCCGCCATAGCATAAGGATCAATACCATGATCCAATGGTCTAGATTGTGCAGAATGACTCATCAAATATCTCCCCACATGATCAGTAGATATCGTAGATGCAGCAGTAGCTATATCACCAACACCATCAATTGCTTCCCTTTGGGAAGAAATGACAACTTGCTCTACAATAGGTGCTAGGGTTGGGGAGATAGCAAGCAATCTCTCCCCAACCAAATTCCAACAAGATTGAGGTTGTCGATTTGGTTGACAAAAAGCCTCCCTGTCAGCAACCCTACCATGCCCCTGACCATAATATTGTGGTAGGTCCAAGTAGTTGGCGTTGAGGCCCAAATGAACCTCAGCATACAACTGTTGTGCAAAGTATAAAGGAATTTGGTCGTTATTTAGATAACGACCAAATACTGCAAGAAAGCGTGGGTATATCAAAGGGGCCATCTGAGGATCAACACATCGAGTCACCTGATATCCCTTAACCTTGGATTTACCAACGTAATATGGAAAACATTTTTCTTTGAGGGTATCTTTTGGGACTTGTAGCTGAACAACTACAAGAGAAACCTCACCACTAATCTCGTGTTGCATCTCGGCAAGAATAGCTGCTATAGTGTCAGCAGAATAAGCATTTGTGGTGTGAAATTTCCGTATAATCTTCTTTAAGCTATTTAGAATTGACACACATGTATCCTTGTAAACCCCTGTGGTGGTGGGATCAGCTAGAATATGATCCAATTTATGGATCTCCTCGTCTGTATAGGCAAATATACCCACAAGTGGTGGTTCCTGAGTTGCCATATTAGTCCTTGATTTGTCCAAAAAAATACATTACTTTAAACATCCTAGTGTTTAAATTTAAGTGAACAAATCACAATCAAATTTTACTTTAGTCCAACCAAATGGAGGTGAAGACCAATAGGTACATTTTATAATGATCTTCTTTCTATAACTAATTTCATGCAATTCCTTATTAATACCCAAACCTCAAGAAAATTTGAGTTTCTAAATAGAAGGAAAAGTCATAAATTTCTTAAATTAGCATTATTTAGATTATCCACAAGAAATCTAAAAATAAAGTTACAGACATTATGAACACTATTAGAAATTCATCAAGCCCCAACCTGTCTTAGTCGGGATAAATTGTAAACCTGATAGTAAGAAATCTGCTTTGATGCAAATCTGACCCATAAACTGCTCTAGATATTCTTAAACAGCTCACCAATTATGGATTTCTAATTCTAGCTACTCCAAACATCTTTCAATTGAATGCAAAAGAAAAATATAGTACCAAAAGCAAAGCAAAAGTAAGTAGATAAATAGAAACAAAACACAAGATTTGGACTAGAGAAACCCAAAAGGGGGAAAACTTGGATGATTAAATACTCTCCAAACTCCACTATAACCAATCAGGTACAATCAATATGAATGAACTTCTCTTCTATAAAGTGAAAGATTGAACCCTAGAATAGAACAAATAGTAAGGAAAAACAATAAAAGCATAGAACAAATAAAAAACCCGATCACATAACTTGGAAAGAATTTTGAAAATGAAAAAAATTCAAATTTAGAGAGTACGATAAGAATTAAGAAACTTGTGATAAAATTTTGATCGCAAGAGCTTGGATGTGTGGCAATGAGGTACCACCAAGAGTGAGCATCCTTCCAATACTTGGCACAGAGAGTGGAAACAATTTGACCAATGGAGGCTACAAAATCAGTAAACTCACTTATAACTACATCTTCCATATTAGGACCGGGGGAGACTTTAGCAAGCACTTTCTTGTACTCTTTGCTGACTTATGTATCACTTTATGGTGGCACCCTTGTTGGCACAATAAGGATTTCATTGCTATAATGGGGTGGTCATTTTATTCTACCACTCAACACAAATTGATTGCACCCTTTTGAAAAAAGTTTATTTAGGATCTTGCTCTTTTTCAGTTATGATGGACTTCATATTTTCAATTATTCAATCAATGCCATCATATACCTCTTCCAAGCATGATTTATGTTTGCAGTGAAGCCGATCATACTCGTGATGGATTTGGTGAAACTAAGAAGATATTACATGCAATCCCACCAAGAGTCATTTAAGATGACTTGCTTTATAGTTGATGCCCTTTGACTATTAGATTGGCTCTATATTGATCAAAGTTGGCTAATGATTATGCTAGAAGGTGCCTCCCACACCTGCACAAGCTGTCTCAAGATGATTGTAGTGGATGCAAATAAGATTTCGCTTCTCTACAACAATCTATTAGAAAAAATAATAAAAAATTTAAAAACAAAGAAAGAATCATACTTAAAGTGAAGCATAAAATTAAAAAAAAAATGCATTGTTTTAGTTACCTTCAACAGCTCTAATTGGGAGAATGATCTTGAAATGGGCTACGACATGTGTTGGTTTGTGATGAACATTTGAATATTTTTGGCCTCAACCTAGATTTGTTTGATCCAATCTTTTTTCTTGCCCAAGTTTTGTAGCATGAGGTTAAGCAATGTTCAGTCCTTAAGATCACTTACAACCTATGTTTCATGGAGTTTCCGGGATGGGAACGGCGGTGGATAAAAGGATGTCTTTCTGGGATGGTTGGGATGGAAGGTCATTTTTAGGGGATAAGAGGGAATGAAAATAAAAATTAGGGAAGATTTAAAAAATATAAGAAATTTCAGTTATTCATGCATAAGTTGTTCATCATATATATTATACATTATAGAATGATATTAACATAAAACTAGAGCTGAATTGAGAATTCAAATGAGAGTTGACACACAAATTAACAAAATTTTATTGCTTGCATGTTAACATGTATGTAATAAATATAAAATTACTACAAAATGTCCTTAAGGCTAGAAGTTACAACTCCAAAATGATGAAGAGAAAATAGAAATAGAAAATTATGAGATTAAGTGACATCTGCATCAGTAATATAAAATTCTTAAATTTGTTGACAACACAACTATTCCTTTCTATCAAAATGATTGATTTCCTCTAATTATATAGAGTTATTTGTTTGGTCACTTGAATAAAATGTAAAAATGTTGCTGAACACCTCCCATCTCATAATTTCACATTACCTTTCTTTTAAAGAGAAATAGATTGTAATCTCTTGAATACACAGCTAAATCAACATGGGTAAGAGTGGCGTAGACATTCATTTGGGGTTTGTTACTGAAAGCATATTCAAAATTTAGTGCATATTCTCCATTGAAATTCCTTCAAAGTGCAAGGGGATAAAAAATTAGACCATTATCAGTAAAACAAATGACAATGAATAAAGCACATGTAATGCAGCTGTTCATATTTATGTGGATCAGTCTGGATCTGGTCCAAATTACACAACAGTTATATAATATATTATATAGTTTCTCAGTTAACTATGAATTACACAATAGTTATACCCCCAAAGGTTAGCTATTCCTGGGATGGTTAGGGGACAGCTGTTGTCCCTTGCTATTTTTTAGGTGTATTGGAAACATTTCCTAATTTTTATTCCTTTTTATTTGTAGGGGATGGCCTCAAGGATGTTCCCTATCTGTATCCGTGTCCTCAAAATGTCTCATGTGGGGATAAGTGGAAATACCCAGGGGATGTGTCCCCCTGGAACATAGCTTATAGCAGCTCCTCGACACTCTCTCTTGGTTCTGCTCACCTTAATACAGTCTGCTTGTTCACTTGGAAGTTTGAACGCTTGAGTTCTCTTGGAATTCACTTAAAATCTTGCAATTCTATGCTGAAACACATACACAACATGTATATATGCTTTTGAAAGCGAGAGCAGAAGGTGAAAGGATGCCTGGAAGTTAGAAGGTCAGAATTTGAAATACCACAGGCCAGTTTTATACACATGGCAAAACCACTACTTGGTGCAGACTGGTGGGTACAAAATCACTACTTTCTGGAACATGCAGTTACATAATCGTCTCCTGTTGGATCCAGCAGTTTCTCACAACTGTGAAAAACTACTCTGTTTTCTGTCCAAAAACACTTGTTCCCTCCAACAAAAGTGTGCTACAAGCCATGCTCTACCATTTCATGGATCCTCAGTGTGACTAATTCATTTTCTCGATCCATTTTCAGATCAATGTGTAGGTCTTGTAAGGTATCTCTAGCATGAACTTATATGAAATAGATGAATACTTCTTTATCATGCAATTCACGTTAGATATCTGCCACAACACATTCCCATGTCTCAAGCATATTTAAGGGCTACTTTGCACTTTCTGTGCCAATTGTTTTAATTAATGTAGATCATATAGATTATCTGTTGAGGTGCAAAGATCTACAAGATCTATTCATTCTTGCCAACATACAAGGATTCTTTATCAAACTTTGGAGAGGATTTGTTTTTACACTACTCATGAGTTGATTGGAGACTCTATCAAGGAAGGAGTAGGTTTTTTATAGATGATTAGTCCTTTATTTGGTATTCATACTCTTAGAGATGTGATTGCACCACATGATGCTCTTGGGATTGATGGATCAATGGAATTTGGATACATCCACCTTTCATCTCCTAATAGGGGAGACGACTATTATTAATGTGGATGTATAACACATTCTTAGATTCCTAGTCCATGGTTATTGCATTACTATTGAGGATGAGAGACAATAAGTCACTATATAGGAGGGATAGTGATATACACTTGCATGATTCATCATGAGTTACAATATTGATCATTTCTTATGTGGTGACTTGAGCAAGGGTCAATACCTATTCCCCTAACTAGGAGGATATTGATCACTATAGTATCCATGATAATGACTATTGATGGTCAAGGCATGCATTTGCATGTGGGCCTCATGCACATAATCAAGGCCATGGAGGAGTGAAATACTATTTTTTTATTGGAGCAGAGTATGCTTGCTCACCTTTACTAAGACCTTGGTAGATTTGCGCATCATGAGGGGAAAATAATCATGAACTCCACATTACTTTAGGTATGAGAATTCAAGAAGATCATGTGTATAAGATATATCAATTACCCAAGGAAAATTTATTCGGATGCACCATGACCACAATAATACCCACTAATTTGATATTAGAGTTTCTAAGATTTACTATTTTGGAGATAATCTTTTGATCACTTGTACAACATAGAGATTATATAGTAGCCATATAGAGGAATGAGAGCATGGGATGATTTTGGTAGATAGATGGCTTGTATCCAACAAGATCACCTACTTATTGGTCACTATGACTATATCATCATGTAATTTAAGTACATGTGATTGATGAGGTAGTTTGGACTAGTATGGAAAGTGCCATCGATAATACCACTTATGTGCATTCACATCACATTACCATTAGAGCTAGAACCTCTCTCATCCAACAATCACTAAGGTCATTTTGAGTGACTTAAGTAGTAAAGGAGAGAACGATCATCTATTTTTGGATGTGGATGATGTCAATGTTTTATAGGGGTACACCGACTAGTGAAGTTTTTATCCAACAATCATTCCTTTCAAGGATGCCCCTAAAGGGGATCTTGATGCTTAAGGTTTGGATGTGGAGTATAAAATGGAGGAGGACAGGCCAAGGGTATAATAGAGAGTATGCTCTCCAATAGTTGTACCTCCTAGATAGATGGAGTGAGGTGAGTCTAGCAATACATGTACTCCTATAGGACCCACACTTATAGCACGCACTAGTCCTAGCATTGCAAATGGACTATGAGAAAAAATTGGTAGGCCAAAGACCTAAGTGATTTTATGTTTATGTTTTATATCATTTATTTGGAATATAATAGATATAGATAAAGTTCATTTTTTATTTGTTTTTTGATGTGATATTGATTTCTCTTTTTTCTTGGTTTTGCACCATGGACGTGAGAGTTTCTTCACCTTATCAGCTGAGTCATAGTAGAGATGGTCTCATCCCTATATCTTGAGGGTATAATGTGAGCATCATATAGGCCAAATTAGACTGCTAGACACCGCATGGAGACATTTGAGTCAAATACATAGCTTAGAGCTACTTATAACGAGTTCTATGTACATTGAGAGTCATTGGGAAATAGAGCTTGGAATAGTGACAATTAATTAAGATCAAAGACAAACATTTCAACGCATGAATGGATAGACATAGTTGTAATCACGAGCCCTAGTAAGAGAAACACCAGCAAGCGGGGTTTTCTCCAATCTATCATCAACAAGAAATTATGTGTAACAAGCACATAAAGGAATGGCTTACAATAGCACCTAAGGAATAGCCATCAACAATGAGGAATAGGCATCAACAATGAGGAACGGCTTACTCCAAGGAGGGTTTTCTATTTTTCCCAGATCAAGTGGTCTACAACTCTACAAAAATAAAATACAAACTATACAAGTAACTTTCAGCAAAGACTAATCTAAATGTGAAAACTCATCGATAAACTGTAGCCAGAAATGAAAGTGCCACAAATTGTCTATCACAGACATGAATCACCACATGTATATTGTGTAAAAGCGCCTGAATTTTGTTCTATTTCACAATATCACAGCGAGTCTTACCTCCATGCATGTCCATTGTGTAAATGCCCAAATAGTGAAAGCGCAAGAAATGACCTGCACTGTTTGTTGGAAATCTTGTGAAAGCAACCTCGCCTGCCAAAAAGAATTCCTATGAAAATGACCTGCCAGCGAAAAAGACCAAAATGAACCTGTCTCTAAACTTTTAGAGGGAGAAATAAGGGAATTCTCTAAAATTGGAGGAGAAAATTAGGTCTTCGAGCGAAGGAGTGGTTCGAAGGAAGCCATTCTTTATTTTGATTTTAAAATTTTAAAGAATTTTCATGAAGCGGAAGGGGGTTCATTCGAAGCCCCCCTTCATTAGAAGGGGGGTTTCTTCTAATGAACCCCCTTCATTAGAAGCCCCCCCTTCATTCGAACCACCTAATTGAATTTTTTGTGTGCATTTCTAATTTCTCTTCGCTTAAATAATTGTAACCCATTATTGTGGGTTCACCCGTATCCAACTTATATAATGTGTCATATCTAACACCTCTAGCAATCACCATATCACCTCTAACCATCTTGCATCCTGCATCAAAAAATACTACCTGCACACCCGCATCTATTAGTTTTCTCACAAATAAAAAAATTTGTGCTAATCCAAGGATACGCAACACACCATTAATCCTTTTTATTCTACCATCAGGAAACCTTATTTTAACTTTACCATGACCAACAATGACTAAATGAGAATCATCATCCAAGTACACCTTACCTCCATCAAATTATTCATATTCAGAAAACCAATCTCTATTAAAGGTCATATGGAAAGATACACCTAAGTCAATTAACCATGCATCATTACCTACATAAGTTACCAAAGCTACAATGAATGTGTCGCAATCTTCCTTCTCGGACTAAGAATCATAATCAACTTTCTTCTTTTTCTTCTTCTTTTCTTCTTTGCATTACTTACAAACATGTCCAGGCTTACCACAGTTCTAGTGAATAACTTTGGACTTTCCAGGAGATTTAGATCTCCCCCTAGACTTGGATTTGTCACACTTATTATTCTTCTTTCCTTTTTCTTTAAGTATTCCATGAACATTCAGGGCCTCCTTGACAGTGATGGATACCTTCCTCCTCATCTCTTCAAAAAGTAAAGAACCCACCACATCTTCAGTCTTCAAAATAATAGAAGTACTCCCAATAGCCATAACAAGAGAATCCCATGAATCAGGAAAAGAACAAAGCAAGATTTGGTATTTCTCTTCCTCATCCATTTTAACACCAACTAATGCCAATTGAGCCACCATCATATTGAATGCTTCCAAGTGGTCTATAATTCGTCCATCCTCTTCCATTCTCAAGGAATACAACTTCTTCATCAATAATATCTTGTTCACTAAAAATTTGGCTTGATGCATCTCACCAAGCTTCTTCCATAGTTTTTGTGCAGAGGTCTCTTCATGGATGTTAATTAAAAAAGAGGTTTCCAAGCATAATCTGATTAGACCCTTGGCTTTACGGTCCATAACATCATATTGAGCAACCTAAGTAGGATTTATGGGCCTTGAAACATTCTCATCAACAACATCCCACAGAACTTGATCTATCAACGGATCCTCCATCTTTAGCTTCCACATCTCAAAATTATTTCCAGAAAATTTCTCCACCTCTATTCTCTCTAATGAACTTTCCATCTAAAAATTCTTGCAACAAGATCACAAAGTGTCTTTTGCACAAGCTCCACTCAAATCTGGATTAGTTCAAAAACTCCAACAACCCACAACCAAAACCAAAGGTGATCAAGCTTTGATACCCCTTGTAAGGAAGCTAAGGTAATTGAACAACTTCCTACACTAATCTTGAGAGGAGGGTAATGCAAAACTTTATAGATCTTTAACAATTACAGAAACTTAAATAGAAATAAACACAAATATCATGCATACCACAACACAGTGATTTACCTAGGGAAAACCCTTTTGGGAGAAAACCCCCACACTCCAAAAGCCACCCAATAGATTATTCAATAAATCACAAAGATTACAATATACTTGTAGAGCAAGCTTATCATAGGAGTATCACCACTTAGAGATCAAGAGACAACATGACTACTATCAAACTCTCAAAATACATCACCATCTTCTCTGTGTACTGTTGTCACAATACATCACCCTCATAAAATAGAGTTACATTCTAAGGCAAGACATGCCAAAAAAATATCTACCATTAGATATAAAACCTAATAACGAACTGTCCATATTTACAATATATCTTTTATTTAATGTATGTCGGTCATTCTAGAAGTTTCCTGAAAAAGTTAACACACTCACATTTCGCTCTATGCTACCATTGTATACACATATTAGTATAACTAGGAAATATATATATATAAATATATATACATCCTACCAACAATAAACTACATATAATTGCAAGGTTGAGACACATTTTCCCAACAATTTTGAGCTATGCCTGATCTATGGAACTTTCCTCCACTTCTAGATATGTTTTGTTCCTCCGCTTTTTCCCATAATCTCTCAATCTTTGTCAGTCACTTTCATTTCTTTCATCCTATGAAACTTTTTCTGATACCAAATACTATTTAGGTCTTTGTGAATTTCCCACAATGTCCTAATGCCCTCAAATCCCCACAATGTTTAAGACCCCTCAAAATTCTACATGACTTGTAATAGTAGAACTTTCAACACCATGCGGATGTATCAACATACCCCTACAAAATTTGCAATATTTATTTGAACTTGATTTCCATGCTATTACTTGTCAAAGAAAAGTTTTCCTTCGTTTACTAATCCATCCCAATGACCCTCAAATTGCCACAATTGTTCCTTAGGCCTATTTCTTGTGTGTAAAATCTTAAGGTAGGAATTTTTATGAAGGATGGATATGTCTTAATGGCCCTCACATCTCCACAATGCCAAGATATACTTGATTTCTTTGCATCAATGTCTATGGTAGACCCCCTTATATTTATGAAACAGTCTAATAGGAAAAACAAGGTGTCAAAAATGGTTATAATGAATTGCATGTATATCTTTGAGGCCAATGAGAACTTGGCACATTTCCAATCACTCTAGGGCGTGGAGTGGACACCACATTTTGCATGTTTTTCTTTAAATTGGGATTCCATTCCTTTGTAGAGATGATTTTTTGCATGAGTTAGAATTTGGAGAGTTGAATAGCTAAGGGTTTCAATATAATGGTTTAGAATACCTTTTGGTTAAGTGCATATAAGTCATAATACTTTGAAGCCAAGGCATGTATGAAGGATAGCATGAATGCATGTTAGAATGTTCATGTTGTAATAGTTCATTTTGCATGTGAACAAAACTTGTATAACTCTATTTTTTGTTTGAAGATTCATATTGTTCCTTGGTTTAGTATTTTGTTAAATCCTTTGAATTTTGATCTACATAATGAGATTAAAAAAGGACATGAAAGACATGATATTCTAATTGATAATCTAGGTTAGTAACAATGAATTATAGTGACATATTTTTTAGGATGTTTAGATAGCTCCTATTGATGGTGGTGTCTTTATTGGTTAAAATATCCACTTATCTCTTTTATTACATATTAAATAATTTTTTAATTTCCTACTATGTATATTTTCACGCTTTATCCTCAATATTGCTACTCAGTGTCCAACTATTTTTTGTAGGTTGCATTCATCCATGATTACACATTGGAGGAAAATAAGTAGGGTCATCTTTCGTAGTCTATTTTCACACACATCCATAAAATTAATGTAAATTATCTTAGGTATGCATCTCTAATTTTCTTAATTCGAAATATCATGCTTTTGCACAATCTTTCCATATAACTATTATCATTTTATTACAATTTATTATTCATTGCCCATGCTCTCCTCCCTGCCGTCTTTTCTCTCATCATGGTTTGTGTGTACACCTTAAGAGGTGCACACAAAATTAGGGAGCATATCATTACTGTTCACTTTTTATGTTATGGATCATGACTCAAATTATTCTACTAGCAATTGTGCTATACTTTTTTTAAAATACATCTGTGTAAAAGACATCTTAACATATCATTCTCAAGTTATCTTTTACATAGATGTATTTAAGATATTTATGCTTTTTTATTAGGTTTGTGTGGGTGTGCATTTGTATACATACACATTAAACAAAATGCATAATATGAAGTTTTTATTATTTAGTCACTCTATTACAATTCTTCTATCATTATAACTATATCTATCAACATAAATAAAAATGTTTACATTTAATTTTCTATGCTAATGCTAATAATAAATATCCTAATAAGCCTTCTTATAGAAAAAATATTTTATATTAGAAAAGTATTTATAAAATATTAAAATACATATAATATTTAGATTTAATCTAGAAACCATATTTTTAACTATATAAATGTATTTGTATTTGGTTTTAATATAAATTTAAAACCATAACTTATGATATTATATTTTTACAATTTATTTCAAAAACATTAACATCATTTTAAATATATAGTTTTTAAATTTAAAATAAATTTTCTTTCTATTATTAAAAGACTACAAATTTTAAAGAATAATGATAAAAACTATATTATTTTAAACTTTACAATTAAAATCATGAATGATACTAATTACTTTGTATCAAAAATATTAATAAAACATAACCTATATGTCCAAAGCGTTCCCTCTATGAAATGAACTGAGCTAACTTAAGCAATCAACGAAATGCAGTACTAGAGAAGGATGCAAGATGATCAAAACATCTGATCTGTTCATCACCGAAATAAAAATAGCATGCTGACCAACTAATTTGACTGTCCTTGCAATGAAAGATCAACATAAATATCTAACATATTAATTATGTGCCAAATATTGTTTCGAGCACCAAATTTCTACCAATAATTTCATAATATTGCCAAAACTAGGAGAACATTGAATTTTGAATTTCTAGACCTATAATTTCATAATTCGCTAAGTTATGACCCTGCAAGTAAAATACCTAACTCAATTTGGGGATGGATTATTCAGAAAGCGTTCAAAACCCTCATGTTGTAATAGTGTATGCTTTAGGAATGGGGCATCTGATGCCACTCCTGCAGTTATCGAAGTGTCTAGCTTCCTTCCACGCCATATCTGTCACACTCATCACACTCATCTACAATATTTTCTTACACCAACTCCCCTACGCACAAAATTACCTCCAAAACCACTCTCTCCCCATCCATTTCATCAAGCTCCCAAGGCACAAATGTACCCAAAATAGATTCTACCATACGTTGTGCTTGAAAAATTCAACATCCAAGTTAAAAAGTATAGAACAAGTTTATATCTGCACCTCAAACAAAAAAATATTACTGTTGCAGCATACAACTGCCTACTGTGTCAACCAAACACTGTTTTAAGGTTGTAAATGAGAGACCCAATTCATTTATCTTTTGATTTCTTTCTTGGGGTTTCCTCATCCGAACACCTGCAATGAAGTGAATTAAGAGGGCACTCAGTGAGGAGATGAAAATTATTCAATTATCCTGAAAACCCAAATCATCTTATAAAAATGCATACTTAGTAGGGAGTAGATAATAATAAATATCAATACTTGGTAAGAAGTGGGTAATGTGGGAACATTTGTGCTAGCATATCCATGAGCTCTCCTCTATCCAGGCTTCTTTCTGCACACAAATATCAACCATAGGTAGAGGGAGATTTGTAGAGCGGTATATGTGCTCTTACCACATGTCTCTCACATCCATGTAAACTTGAGTTGCAACTAGATTATTCCACAACAAACATACAAGGTTGATTTTAGTTTTAACTTGCATGGAAATCTTATGTTTTCCATTTGTTGAAACTGTAAAACAACATCTATCAAAAATATAGGCATCGTTTGTCATTCTACACTAATTTGTCTCTCCACATTTCTACACTGTATGAATATTGTTAGGAATTATATAATTTTTAATTAATATATAACTATAGATAAATAATAAATACCTATAGTAAATAATCATATATTTCTTATAAACTATATATTTAATATAGTTTAGGTAAATATTTTTATATATATCTTTATAATTACAAATACCTATTAATAAATTAATAATTATTACTATTAATAATTTATAATAAATAATTAAAAATAGTTATATGTTATAAATAATTATAATATAATATTTATAGATATATTATATAATTATAGACAAAATTATAGTTATATATTAATATATAATATATATTGTATATTATTCATAATTTAATATAAGAAGTGTGGATACTATAATTACATTAGTATATAGTCTAATTAAGAATAATTAGAAAAAATATATATATCAATATTGATATCCTTGTATCCTTATAATAATCATAATAATATACTACAATTACTATAATATATCTATTAGGAAAAGCATACCATATTCTTATACTATTGTTATACTTATCAAAGATATATATTATATATCTCCAAGTATTTATATATTAATTAATAATAATAAACATTAATAATATACCTAATAATAATAAATATAGTAATTATCTCACTATATCTCTCCCTCACTATATTAGAGATAGTAATAATAAATATAGTACACCTAGGCATATATAGAGAGAGATGAAATTATATTAAAGTTTACTATAGTATGGATAATAATAAATATATGCTAAATGGATATCCTGTATATATATGAATCATCTTGTCTATATATCAGTTCCTATATTAGCCATCATTCCTTGCAAATTTCTTCAATTATTTATTCTTAAAAGATGCTTTCCTATCAATCATAATTGTAGATGTCAAACTAAATGTAAGGATGAGATTATCTATTATAAACGCACAAATATTAGCCAAATCATAGTAGAATTCAAAGGTTTGGCCTCAACCCATTTTTGTAAAGTAAATAGTAACATTAATGATAAATGTATGTCCCTCAAAAGATCCTGGGGAAATGTTTTTCACCAAATCTAATCACCATGTAAAATGTGACCAAGGTCATGTAAAGCAGTAGGATTGGAGGTAAGTGTATATTTTAAGTTACTATGTGTTTTACATATTATATCTTTTTAAAAGAATCACAAGAATCTATTTCTATTTTTCTCTAATAACAATCGATATGTAATATCTTTTGAAGTGGTGATTTTGCACTAATATATGCCCACATAACCCCTTGGAAAGCAATTGAATTATATTTCCATGATCCTCATAAATATAATTAAATATAAAAGTAAATATTTTCTTAAAATGAATTACACATTCTAATGCAAACTAGACTAATTCCATTCTCATTTTCAAAAATAAAATATGAAATCCACGAGCCAAAGTTGGTAGTGATAGTATAAACTCTAAAAAAAATAAAACTCAATTTTCTTGTGAGGTAAATATAATGAGGAAAATTTCCTCAATTTGTGGAGAAGACTATTCCATGGTTTACTTTGGTCTTACTCTTTAATATTTTATTACTATATTTTAATTTTTAATATTAAGGAAATTTATAGTTTATATTTTAATGAGTATTTTTTTGTTGTTAGGGAGAATAATACACATCACATTACTATTTATGTTAAACTAATTAAATCTCAATGCACACCAATCTAATTTAGACTTCCCCTTCTATCTTTCCCACTATTTCTATCCTCTTTCTCTTCCTGTATACCTATATATCTCCCTCTTTATCTCTCTCACTCTATCTCTCCCTCTCTATAAATCTATCTCTACTTCTCTCTGTTTGTCCCTCTCTCTCCCTCTCCCCCTCCCCCTCCATCTCCCCCTCTTTATATCTCCTTATATCTATACCTCGAGCTATCACTCTATCTCACCATTTATAACTCTCTCTATCTCTCCCTCTTCGTCTTCCTCTATATCTCTCTTTATCTTCATCTATATCTCCATATCTCTCTCTATATTTATCTCCTTATACCTATTTCTCTCCCTCTTCCTCTCTCCCTCTATTTTCATCTCTACCTCTATCTTCCTCTCTCCTCCTTTATCTCTAAACATGTCTCCCTCTCTCTAAACATCCATCTCTCCATCTCCCTCTTCCTAAACCTCTCTATCTAATTATCTTTGCATCTCCCTTTTTCTATTTATCACTTCCTATCTCTATCTTTATCTTTCTATTTCTCCCTCAATATTCCTCTCTATATATTTAGCTCTTCCATCTTTATCTATCCCTCTCTCTTCTCTATCTTTATTGCTCCCTCTCTTTCTCTCCATATCCCTCTCCTTCTCCATCTCCATCTCCATTCTCACTCTTCCCCCTCTATCTATCCCTCTTTCTATACCTACCTCTCCCTTTGTCTCCCTCTCTTCCTATTGCAACTATAGCATGCAACCTGTTGGTAAAGGAGTCTAATTATTTTCCTAATTTAGAGGTTTTGTTTCAATAATATTTGGATCCTTGTAAATGAATGCATAGTTGATTTGAAGCTATCACTTCTCCATTAAGACATTTATTGCACAAACAATGTGATTTGCTAAATAGACTACCAATTGATTTTATATATTACACAAATTTACCAAAATATATATATAGACCTTTCACACTTCTTCGACATACCCATTACACACCAAAGTGCGATTGCTAGTCTTTTAACACAATTTTATATGGACTTGGAATCATTTTCCATCCTCATTTTCACTTGTATTACGTTGAAATCAGAGACGTATGGAGAAATGTCTGGAAATCAGAGGCGTATGGAGATATGTAAAGTTTTTCTTATCTCATCGACAGGTCATCAATTCACCAAGATACATTGCATCCGATTCTTAATCTAATTTACGTGCACTAAATAATGCGATTTGATCAATATATGTTTATCGGAGGTAGTGAAATCAGTGGGTAGATATTTGTGGAGGTAGTACAGTCGGTGGGTGGATATTTGTGAATGATGTGCACCTCCATTTCATTGACAGAGACAATCCTCAAATATTTCCACGAAAGAAAATTGTATATACACAGAAACGGAATAAAGTTGTGGAAAGTTATTGAGAAGAAAAGCAACGTGGCTATTTTCACGTCAGAAAATTTTATCCTTACAGAAAGGGAAGAAAGTTGTGGAAAATTTGAACACTTTGAAAAGAAAGTAAGGCGCGGAGAAATAAATAGATCATATGATTATTAATTGGAATACATTGATTCTTTTTCATTGTATTCTTTTTATATTATTAATTGGAATACATTGATTCTTTTTCATTGTATTCTTTTTATAGTACATAGTTAATTTATATGTTGAAATATTTATTATTGAACACTTTGAAAAGAAAAATATCATAGAGAAGTAGACAGATCATATAGTTAATAATTGGAATAAACTGATTACTTTTCATTGTATTCCTTTTACAGTACATAATTAATTTACATGTTTGAAATGTTTATGATTGAATATTTTGAGAAGAAAAACAACCCAAAGAGAAATAGACAGATCATATGGTTATTAGTTGGAACACAATGATTCCTTTTTATTGTATTCTTTTTATAGTACATAGTTAATTTACAAGTTTGAAATTGTTATAATTGAACACTTTGGAAAGAAAAAACAACGCAAAGAGAAGTAGATAGATCATATGGTTATTAATTAGAACACAATGATTCTTTTTTATTGTATTCTTTTTATAATACATAGTTAATTTACATGTTTGAAATGTTTATGATTGAATAATTTCTTAAAACAACATTCCTCCCCTTAGGAAGAAACAAAACCAAAGGTGAATGCAATCTATCTCCCAAGTCCTAAAAGGAATATGTAGGAAGAAAGTACAAAATGTATGAAGTCTCTGAAGTTGGCTCAAGTATCCTCATGTCAATGTTGAAAGTAGTCACAATCAAATCAGGCATTCTAGGCCACATTGTTGAGATGATAAAACAAAATTTCCTAGAGACTAGTTTAGAACACAAGCCAAAGACTCAAGTATCTCCTCTGAAGATGTCTTCTCCAAATGTAAATCCAAAGTATCCACACTCATGTCAAATTGAAATGAATGACCATGAAAGAGAGCGTCAGAGTGTCTCATCACAAGAACTAAAGAAGAATAAACTCCATCAAAAAGAAGATGAATACAATCAATAGTATCTCCCAAATCTCCAATATGTGTCTCCATAAACAAGTCTGAAATTCTTGTCAAGAGATCATCCCACAAAGCTAAATCGGGAAGAATATGGATGCCCTACTACAAGAATCATTGGAAGTGTTTGAAGAAGCAACGTAGAACTTTGAAATAGCAATAGATGCAAGGAAAAAAGAGTCGTCCTCAAAGAGAAGATGTATGTCCTCAATAGTGTCATCTAGATCCAAAATGAGGGACTCTACAAACAAAGAAGAATTTTTTGGTAGAAATTGGTCCCAATGGACTAAATCCAAAAGACATAACTGATCCTACTGCAATAAATCACTAGATGCCCTTGAAGAAGCATCATTGGAATCTGAATCTACAACAGGTGTTGTTGATGCGGTATGAATGAACTAGTAATCCATACAAGATGTGTCCACATTATATGAGGCAACATAAGTCTCAATATCATCAATAGCTTGGTTCTCCAAGGAAACATCACTTTCAGATGAAGATTAGATGTCTCCATACAACTGTTAGATGATTATCCAAGTAGTAAAAGGGCACATAATATGTTCTATGTAATGTAGAGTATCCTCAAAAATAGTAAGACATAATAGTCCATAGACCATGTCATTATTATTAAACCATGCATTCTTTTCATAATAGTCACTTGGCTTAGGAATGAGTCCAAGGAGATAGGGTAGTAGATCCCACTCAAGGAAGTGATTATTTATCCCTTGTTTCCAACACAAATAGTTCTCTAAAGTTATCCTAACAACAAAATGATGAAAAAAATGTTTAAGAGACATAATTAACCCTCCTGTAAATGGAACTTTATCTCAATTCATGATTACAACATGTATAATCCCCCAAAATATTATAAGGTTGGCACTTATAATTTAGTGCATTAAACATAAAAAGCATAAAAATAAACTTCTACTTCACATGTAGTGACATGCAAGCACATGCAAGAAACATGCAAGTACATGCAACTTACATGCATGTACATGCAACTTAAAAAGAAGATGTTGATTTGTTGACATGAGAGGATGCTCTGACTTTCTCATCTGCTCTGAACATGATAGTGAGTCCATATTTGATCCGAGAGGTTGTAAAACATACATGCACCACACATGCAACTAAAAAAATAGATGTTAAACCCTCAAAATCTAGTATTTTTTTCATAATTTTCTAATTCTCTAGATCATCCAAGGATACAAGAGAAGATCATACTATTTTTCTACCAAAAAATAACAAATTCACGCTCAATATTTCTAAAATCAATCCAATCAATAATGAAGGCTATGATACCATGTGAGAATTCAAGAATACTAGTTGAGTTGTAAATTACACAACTGCACAAATTGAGACGAAGGATAAACTATGAATAATTGCCTTCATTAATAGTTTAGGAATGAGTAAAATATATATAACAAGAGATGAGCCATCTAGAATGGAAACTACCAACTAGAAAATAGGCATGCAACTCCATGTAAGATTGCACAACTAAGCAATCATTATCCTAACAACCTAACAACTAGCAAACTTATCTAGAGGAATATTCTAGGTATTCTACATAGTTAACAGATTTACGTATGCAAATGTATAAGGTGAGAATTCAAAACTATAATGCATCTGGTTAAATCATTGGTAAGTCGTGTCAGCTATGATTTGTTGTTGTGAGGAAATTAACAAATTGGTTTTCCATCTATAAGTGCAAATTGCAAAGCAGAAACTCAATACCTATAATTTAATCATTTATATGTGTTTGTTAAAGATGTAATAAAGGTAAACAAAAGGTGTCTAAAATTGGAAGGTATCACTATTTTTTTTGGCTATCTAAATATGTTATTGCATTTTTTATTTAATGATATCAAAGGGTGTTCAAGATTTTAGTACATTTGTATGGTAGTTAGAACTAGTTATTGAAGTATCTTCTTTTATTCATTCTTTCCAAAAGTTTGAAGGTGCGAGAATGAAACAGTAGGGTGTTGGTGATAAAATGTAGTCTTTTTTTACCAAATATTAGAATAAGTATGATGCATCTTTGTAATAGAAGACATAATTTTATTATTGCTTGGTGTGATTCGAATTGTTGGTATTTGAAATAAAGAGAACAATTAAAGGAATGATTCCATACAAGAAAAAGAGAATTGTTATCTCAAATATATTAAAGTTTTGTATTATAATGGATACATTATCAGTTGGACCCAACATCCCTATGTATGCACACTTTTATGCAATTATTAATGATGCATTTATAATCATTAATGACTAAGATCTATAAGGGTCATATTGAAGATTGGATGAATTAGAGGTAGGAGGAAATTTATCATCTCGAGGTAGCATCCTCCTCAACGATGATGTCTTGAATGAGAAGCATTTGTTTCATCTATAGTCCCTTTAGGAGCAAGAGGGGGAATGTAGTGATTTTTTGGTTTGTGGATAGTTGAATTCACAAACTTGGTGAGTTATTGTTGTTCTATGGATAGTTGAAACCTCAAACTTGGTGAGTTTTTGTTTTGTGGATAGTTGAATCTACAAACTTGTTGAGTTGTCATTGGTCTATGAATAGTTAAATCCATAAACTAGCTATGAATAGTTGAGTGTTGGTTGGTGATTTTCTTGTGAATAATAAAGTGTGTCTCAATTCACAGATAAACAATGGATAATCAAAAAAATCCCATACATGTGGAGTTTGGGTTGATGCTAATGAAGAGTTGGATAATCAAGACATTTTCCCATACAAAGAAATTTGGGTTGATGTTGATGCAATGTTGGATAATTAGGACATTTTCCTAGACAAATAAGTTTAGGTTGATGTTGATGTTGATGAGCATGAGCTAGTCACCTTGTGTATTTGGGACGTATGCTCAAGATAGTCACTATGTGTAATATTGTGATTATTGTATGATATGACCCACATGTAATTGAGTGTGTTTATACACTAATGCTTGGTATGGTTTGGATTGGGGTGTATGCTTGATGGAAAATTATAATTGTTCTATAATAATTGGACTAAGTGATAGCTTACACTTAATGAATAGTCATAGTCTAAAGGTGAGATCAAAGATCTCACATAAGAGGAGAGAATGAACCCCTAACATTGGTGGGTGAACTATGAAGCCTCTAATTTCCCATGAGTAGATACATAGGTACCTAGGGTCATTGTAAATGGGCCCTCAAGACTTAGGTCTAGGTATAGGAATGACCTTAACCTTGGGAGCTTACTAGTCATATGTGTAGGCATATAAGTGACAATATCGAGTTGATGTCACCATGGTGAATGAAGAATTTTTTAAGCTAGCACTTCTAAGCTACATGGAAGATGCTCAGAATTATCACAAAATCTTCACCTCCCCTACATTTTAAACTTTTTGTCTACCCTCATGAGTTATGTATATATCTCTTTAGGGATTGAAACTTTTGTATCAAGTTGAAGAAAAACTTTATGTATCCATTGCAAATTAATACAAAGAGAAATTTGAACTTGCTTTTCCTGTGAATACAACCAAGTTGATAAACCACATAAATTTTGTTGTCTTTGTATGTTTTTGTATTTTTATCTCTATTCAATTTATTGCAGGTTTACATTACTTTGTTCATCCATGTTTATTTTTAACAATATCCATGTCCACATCCTCTTACTTTTTCACTTAATTTTGTAACCCATTCCACTATGAATTGGCCTCAGTTAGATAAATAAAGTATATAGAAGGAAATCTCTTGGAAGCTAATCTTCCATGTCTTCAATGTTGTTAGTTTACCTTCAAAATAGTTCAATTAACTTTGTATTGCAATTCAGGTCACATAAACTAGGAATGAAACTAAGGACAAAATCTATTGTTTTGTCCTCTATAATTTTTAGTTTAATCATCATAATAGCTTAGAAATTTGATTACATTTTTTTTGTCGGAGAACGAAATTTTTTAGTTGGAGGAAAAAAAATTTGTTTTTGGAGACTCCTATGAAGATATAGGGAACAATGATTTTATTCTTATGATAATATTTGTTAATTTTCCTCCATATGGAAGAGATTTCAAAGATCACACTGCAATAGGAAGGTTCTCCAATGGAAATCTCATGTCTAACTACTTTGGTAACCTATATATTCCATTCCTACATGTTTTTCTTATAACTTGTCAATAAATTTGAAAGCTCTAGCTATTTTATGTTTCTTGCATTGGAGAACTTGTGGTCACCCTTAGCTCATAAATGTGAATTGTATATTTCCTTGAGAACAAAAATAAATTGGTCTTGCAAGATTTTAAAACTTTAACTTATCATGTTAGAATTGTTGTGATTAATGTTCTATCATTGGGATGTCTACCAGTAGAGAGAACACTTACAAGCCTTTGGAACAAGGGAGAAAGTGATGAAGAGATAAACTAGGTTGCGTCTAGATTCAATTCAGGATTAAATGCCTTGATTGTTGGACTCAAACATGTTTTTTCTAAGCTTCAAATTGCTTCTCTTGATTATAACAAACTAATTTTCAAGTTCATTGCAAATCCTAAAAAATATGGTGTTTTACATTCTTATGATTAATAGAAGTCTTACAATATTACCATATCTAGCTAGAATAATGTCTAATCTTGCAATTATTTTTTTGCATGCTAGACTTGGAAGTGATTTCAAAGGGTTTATATAGGATGGGTACCTTAGAAGTTGCAACAAATTTAGTCCCTTTACATGTCTTGATGTTTCCAAATATCTCTTCTTTGATTATATCTACCTTACTCAAAAGGCATATTGATCAAATAATATCTTTAAACATGTATTTTTAACCATAGATGTTCCTCAAATTCCTTAAACTTGTTAATAGATTTATTTACAATTGAACAAAATATGCTGCAAAAGTTATCTTTGCAAATTAATTATTCTCTTTTTTTACGAGGAGAACCATGAACATGAAATCTCTATCTTCCTTAAAAAGACAAAAAAATATTACTATTTATCAACTAGAATCCAAAAAATATTTTTAATCATTTTATTTTATTTGAAATCAAAAACAAAATTATAGTTCATTTCTCAAAAGGTCATTGGTTTCTTATTCAAGTTGAATGTCATGTCTCTTTCTAATACAATATTTTAACTAAGTCTAGAATAATAAGTATTGATTGGAGAATGAAGTGGGAAATCCAATTATTCAAATTTAAATAAATTAATTCATTTCGAGAGATAAAATTATTAATATTTGTAAATATTATTTTTGGTTCAAGTTGGGCGTGGGTTTCTAGGGGAGCTTGTTAATTGTCAATTTTGATGATTCTTCTCTTGACAGTGTGAGTTACAAACTTTATGGAGACCTATTCTTATCAGTGGGAGTTACAACTTTTCAAATTCATGTTTCCCTCCCTTGCATGTGGGATTTGTGTATCCAAATTGGTGTTGGTGGTGATTTGATATATTATTGCTTGTTTTCCAAGTTGAGGATTCATTCTATGCATTGTTTTCTCTCATAGATTGTGACAATTCTTTAGAGGCTAGTAAACTGATGAATGATGAATTTCCAGGGCTAATAAACCAAGTGAATTTAGGATCAAAGATAGTGTTTCTGAGGGTCTCTGAGAGCAGTTTCATTTAGAGGTTTCCATTGTGTTGAAAGCTTTTTGTTTATGTTTTAATTTTACTTTCATTGTAGGCATTTGGTGTAGTTTGGAGTATATAGTGTAGATTTTTGAGTTTCATATTCTATTTTTGTTTTGAGAAACATATTTTGATGTCATTTCAATATTCATACATGTAATTTTCTATCCATAACTTTGTATGAATTTTGGGGTGATTTTGTGTGGAGTTTACTCTAGTTTTGGTGTGAGTTTTGGGCTTCAAGTTCGAAGATTTGATGATGTATTTTTCTGCAGGTTTTCACTACTATTTTCTGATGTATATGATAGATAAATTGCTGTAATTCCATGATAATATCTGAAATATATGATTCCATTTCAATTGCTCAATATATGATTTCAATTTGCACCTATGTAGTTCAACTCAAAATGACCCTGGGTGACTATGAGGTTTGTGATGATTTTTATGTGGTGGGAATAGGATATATTGATGTTGTTTTGGGTGTTCAATGTATACATTCTATTAGAGGATACTACACAAACCATCAAACCATGGAGTTCAAGTTTCATGCCAATGGAAAAGAAATTGTGTTAAGAGGCCTATCAAATGGAGCTCCTAGAGTAGTTTAAACTAAGAGAATGAAGAGGACTTTTCAAAGGGGGCAAGTAGCTTGGGAAGCAAAAATTTTGATCCACACCACAAGCTCTTCCAAGAAACAAGGTAATTTTTAAATTCAATCGATTCTTGATAAGCATAATCTAGTTTTCAATTATTTGCCTATTAGGTTGCCACCTGATAGGGGATTTGAGAATGTTATAGAGTTAGAACAAGGTGCCATATCTATAACTATTACTCCTTACTATCATCCAAGAGGTTACAAGGAAGAGATAGATAAAACCATTCAAGAGCTTCTTGACATGGGGTTCATCAGGCCTAGCTCTAGTCCATTTGCACCTTCTATAGTTTTGGTGAAAAAGAAGGATAGCACAATGAGAATGTGCATAGATTATAGAGCCTTGAACAAGAAAACCATTAAGAATAAATACCCCATTTTGAGGATAGATGAGATTATTGATGAATTGCATAGAGCAATATATTTTTCAAAGATTGATTTAAGGTCAGGTTACCATCAAATAACATGCTTTGGTTGGCCAAACTCTAGTAAAAATTTTCAACATCTAGCGCTTGCAATCTCTCCCCAACACGAGGATAAAGAGAAAGATGTTGATGATGGATGGGGTCCTCCTCCTGACGTCACTCTAGACCCTACTGATGTATGTGGGAAACATATAGATGACAGAGACCCTCTTGGCTTTGTTGGCACTTCTTTGGTTGCTTGATGGTCATTTTATTTTATATGTTTGTGATGTTTATGGATTTCCGGGCTAGGCCCAAGTGACTATGGTTTTCAGTTTGCTGGGCTCTACCCATGTGACTCTCGAGGTGTGCCTTCTTACCACCCGCCCTTTTTTGTGAATATGTAACTTTATCTTTATTAATAATATAGATAGTTTCCTATTCATCGAAAAAAAAAAAACATGCTAGAAAGTGATTGATACGAAAAATTGCTATGATTAATTGAATTACTTTCAAGCTTAAGTAGAACATCAAATAACTGTACAAGTCCCTTTGTGAAAATAGTATAAAATTTAAATTGGTGATTTTCCAATTCAAGATCTATCTTACTCAACCCAACATCCCCTTTGGTATCCATCATAGGACTAGATTTAGGAGTCATATTTTTCATCTTATCCCTGAGGCCATTAATTTCCATATCACTACTCTTGATAACCCTATTTATATTTCCTTTATCTTTATCATCTCCTACTTGAGACATCAACCTAGAGAATCTTGATTCTCATATCCTTTCATTACCTCCTCCCCCAAGATAACAACCCTTTCCTTATAATTAGAGATACCCTTCATCAACTTAGTCACTTGGGGTATAGACTCCCAATTTTAGAATATCCTCATGTACTCCAAAACAAAAACCTGGGTATTCCCCCTTTACTTCTTATCCATGATCTACATCTTGATATTTATCCTATTAATATCCACATAAAACCACTTTTTGAGGTTGTGTTGTGCCTCAAATTTCTAATGGTGGGTCACTTTTGGCTCACCATACTCAAGTCATCAAATGAATCTTATAGGGAAGTGGGGTTAGATCAAGAAAGTATAAAACCCTCAGGGATCAAGGGTAGGGGTTTTGGATTCCAAGAAAGGTTTCCCCTATGGTAACTTTTAAGGGATAGAAAATTCTTGACCTTTCCCCTTGTCTTGGGCTCAAGGGATCTCAATATTCTTCTAAAATTCATGGATCCTTTTTACACTCTTCTCAGTAGGCTCCTTCTTCCTAGGCAACTAATTCTTCCTAGGGGACTCCACCCTTTTGCTTTCTTTCTCCCTACTTCCACCAAAACCACTAGACCTAGTTTCAATCAAAAAGTCACTCTCTTTAGATTCCTATGACTCATAATCTAACCCAATATTAGTACCAATCCCTTCCTAGTTTTTTCCCTCCTGATCCTCTGGGTCCTTAGAACTAGTTTCCAAAACTTCCACCATTTCTTGACCTTGGTGCTACCCTTTTTGTTGATAGTATGAGAGACACTCAACTTCATTTGCTTCACATGGTTAATAATTAACATGATTAACCCCTGGTATAGGGGCACCATACTAGGTGCTTTCTTGTAATATTTAATGGATATCTCAAATGAAAAAATTAGATAAAAAGGAAAATATAAAAATTTATCCTACCTAAAATGATTCAATAAAAGGAAATGATAATGGTAAATAGACTTAAAACACCCTTCTAAAGTCATGCACCTCAAATTCTATAGAGGGAAAACTCATCCCATGGAGGTTTTATAAAATGTCTACTATAACCAAAGTGAGCCTTCCAAAGTCGTATACCTCATTCTATAAAGGGAACAATCCTATGCCCTTAATATTAGTGTACATAGGGTTATGAATAGTTTGCTTGTGGCTATCTTAACTCTTAATCAAGTCATATTATCATTATTATATTATTATTTATTTATTTAGGTTGACCTAGGGCTTATATAGAGCTATCTAAGTCAGCATAGGTGATATCCTAGGAATAAATAAGGTATATATAGGAGGTAGTGAGTTTTATTTCATCATCATATTGTGAATTGTGTTCTCATTAGAGATATTTGGAGGTTTCTCCCCTTGAAGTAACTTGTCATTCTTAGTTATTATCAAGTATTTGTAGCATATTTCCTATCATATTCTTTTATTGTGTAAGTTATCCCAAAACAAGAGGTATCAGAGCATGATCTTGGCACTGTAGAGGCAAGGTGTTTTCTTAATAGTGGAGGTCATTTTGGGAAGCATATATCTCTCAGATTTTGGTAAATTATTTTCTTATTTTTAAATATTTTTTGAAGAACATATTTAAGAAGCTACGGTCTAGATTTCAAAGGGATTGGAGCATAATTGAGTGATTTATTGCAAAATTATGGTTTCTTCCTAATTTATTGGAAAGTGCATATCTCCCAAATCCTATAGAATTGGTTCTTAATTTTTAGTGGGCTTTTGAATGTTGGAACATGTTTGTTGTTACAACAAAAGATCGACTTATTAACGCCTAATACAAATTCTAGAGATAAACTATTCCACGAGAGGCGGGTTAGTCCATGTCCCGAATCTGAAGGGAGATGTTGGCGATTAGTCCAACAATCCCCCCTTAGCGTCACCCGAGGGGATTCGAACTCATGACCACAGCTCTGATACCATTGGTCATATTTTGGTGCAATGAAAAATGTGTTCCAACATTTCAATACATAATAGAGGAACCTACAGTCCCAATTTCAAAAAAATTGAAGCAGAAATAAATGATTTATTACAAAATTAGGGTTTCCAAAAAATCACTCTCAAGGCTACAAAACACCTATTTTTGGGAGATTTTTCTAGGAAAGTGTGACCTAGGCTCTAGTAAGTTATAGTAAAATTTTCAAATTATTTTGAATTTTTGTGTGTGGTTTATTGCAAAAGTATTTTCTACCATCCTGATGAGGCATGTAACAAGAGACAAAAAGAATGCTACCACACCAAAGAAATCTTCAGATAAGAATGAGGTAGAAATTGAAAATATTAACCCTAATGATAAAATTAGCAAGGTCAAGAGTGAAATTTCATCAATTAGGAATGACATAAATGAATTTTCTAAGAAGTTGGATACAATTATTCAGGGGATGAAGTATAAGGGAAAAGATTCACCTAATAAGGTGAAAGATAATGTTTTTTTGGACATGAATTCCTTGGGATTGACTCAGATTTCAAGAAGGATCATTCCTTTAATAATCCTATGCTCAAGCAGTTTATACCCAAGTTGGATATGAGAAAGTTTGATGGCAAGGATCCAACCAATTGGCTTTGACTTGAATGGAGTAGTTCTTTGATCTTCATCATGTTTCTAGTCAACAAAAGGTGGATATGGTATCATTATACTTGGAACCAGATCAATTTATTTGGTATCATTGGTTATGTGATGACAAGAAAAAGAAGTGTTGTGTGGTCACATTGTCAATTTTTCAAGAGGAACTTGTTACCCAAATTGTTATGGAGATAACTTTATGGATAGCTACTTCTGCCAACTCACTAAATTAAAGCAAACAAGTATGGTCAAGGACTATATTTAACAATTTTAAACCCTTTGATTAAGAGTGAAGAATGTGACAAAAAAGAAGAAGGAACTATTTCTAGGCGGCTTAAAGGATCACATAAAATATGAGGTACGATTGTTCCAATCATAATCTTTGCCGCAAGAAATAGTAGTGGCAAGACAAGTTGAGGAGAAGTTTTTGACCAATAGACGACAAGAGACTGTAAATGTAAGCGAAAGAAGATGTACACATTCATTAGCTCAACCTACTAGATTGACTCCACAACAAATTGAAGAGAAGAGAGCAAAAGGACTGTGTTTCAATTGTGATAGAAAATATGACTGAGGACATTGTAATAACCCCATTCCATTGGACGATTATATGAAAATTTAAATTAAAGATTTAAACTTATCTAAATATCGATGGCCAACTCTCCTTACATGGGGATTCATAATATTCACGTTATTCTTTGAAGGCGTCAGTTTGAGGATTAAGTTGGCACGATTTGTATTGCATATTGCTATATATCTGTCCATCGCCGGTTCACAATTAGGGGACGGCTGCTGTTGTTCGAACATAGTCTAAAACCATCGATAGATGATGGATAACTGATATTGGTTGAAATGACTAGGAAGGCCGATGATATTAACCACCTAGATGATAGTACCCTATTGCCCAGGTTGCTCCCTTGTTAAACTGATGGCTTCTTTTTTTCTTTGTTTTCCTTGGTAAGAGGGCTTTAGTCCCAATTTATACTTACGTAAAATTCTCCAAATATCATTAAAAAATTATGTATCAGAAGATGACTTTAATCTCTTCAAAAAAAGTGGCAAAATCGGTAAAGGGAGCAATCAACAGACCTAGAGAAACCGCTTGCTGAGTAAACTATACCTGATGTTAGCAGTAGATATGCCCAAATATTCTCTCTGTTGTCCCAGAATTCCTTCACTGATCTGAAAGTATAATAAATGATTGGAATGATGTCATAAGTTAGGTCAACTGTAGATAACAAAGGAGATTAATTGCTGATGCAGAGCACTAATCAGTCCAGTCAGTCCAGTCAGCAACTAATGCTTATTTATTGCAATAATAAGTGAAGAAAAGATTGAAAAAAAAGGAGGTTTATGCATTAAAATCAAAAGTGGGTTCAACGATGTCACAAATGAGGATGAGTTTCTATACAACTCTTTTCTTGCTAGTATCCTCTCCACTGGTTTGAACAGGAAGTTGATGATAATAGTCTAAGACTCAATGAATGGTGTAGATTTATTAGGACAATCAAACGACAATTTCCTATCATGCATCTGTAGCTTCTATATTATTCTTCCATGATTGTCATGTACTACCTTTATTCACATTCTAACATAATATACATAAATTTTAATTACCTGTATTAGAAGGCTTAGTAAAACAATTCTGTATTTTTTAAACTCCTTTTTCAACAATGCACTCCTTGATTGAGATCCTTTTAGAAATATATTTATTGGCCTAAGTCAACGGAAAACATCAATGATCACATTGATATTATATCAGTTGAGTGAGTGTTCAGATTGATAAATATTATGGAAAGATATAAATAGAGTTTTAGACCATTTCTCTTTAATATTATCTATACAACACATATATTTAATATGTTGTATAGTGACATACGTTAATTTATGTTTTGTTTTGTAGTGTTGTTTCATTTGAATTTTTGGAGTGTAATTTTTTTCACCATTTTTTTTTTTGAATATGTGTTGTTCATGTTCTCGCAGTATAGCGGCATGCATTAATTTATGTTTTATTCTAAATTGTTGCCTCTTTTGAATTCTTGGAGTGTGACTCTTTCCACCATCTTTTTTTAAATATATGTAAATCTATTTTACAAAGTAATATACACTTATTCATAAAAAAATCAGGGACACAAAAAAAGATGCATTTGAATGAATTTCAATATCTTGATCTAATTCTTAATTTCTTATGATTTAAAAGATATATCTTTATGTGACAAAAGAGGTTAGACCTCATTATTTCCATAAGCATACTTTCAGTGAAGAATTTTTTAACAAGTTTAAAAAACATATAGAAGAGTAAGATAATAATAATATATTAATTAAATATCTACAAAAGCTTTCCAGAACTCTATGGTTTGAGAAAAGATGTTGACTTCATTATTTCCATAAACATATTTCAAGTGAAGAATTTTTGGAAAAGGTTAAAAACCATACAAAAGAGTATGAAAAATAATAAAATCTTAATTGAATGTTCACAAAAGCTTTCCAAAGCTCCGTAGTTTGAGAAAAGTGATTAGACCTTATTATTTTTCAAAAAAAAAATTTAAAAACATACAGAAAAATAAGACAATAATATCTTAATTGAATGTTCACAAAGGCTTTCCAGAAATCCATTGTTTGAACATTCCAAATGCTTCGTTAGGCTTGTATTCTGGCGCTGTATGTCCAGCTCCCTATAAAAGATTTGCTTCATAATTAGCTCTTCAATATCTTAGATTAATCATCCCTTATTTGAGATAAAAGTTATGGCTTTCGATTCAAAGATATAATTAAACAAGCCTCTGAAAACTCTAACTAAAAGTAGGATTAGAACTTTCACCTTCACAGTAGCAAATGTTAGGTTGTAATCATATGTTCTTGTGTATCTAGACACCACATACAGCAGGCATCATTATTTATTTACAGTATAAATAAATAAACATAATTTTGCACATACCACAGACTTAAAACTTTCCTTTCATTGGTATTGAGTAGAAAGCAACTAACTTTATATTAGGTTACTAAGTCCATCATTAAGAATTTGTCTAGCCTTACCCAGCAACCTGTCCATCAACAAACCAAGACCTCCATCCCTCAACTATTGGATATCCTAATGATCTAATCCACGCCTCAGTTCCAACGTACGGTATAATGATATCATGATCGCCACTGTTATGACATTTAGATACATCAAAGTCAATCTAATGTAGTGGTGAGTATTGAGCTTACAATGATACCTAGCAGCTCTAAAATAACTGTAACCGCAAGTAACTTCATATTGGATGAGTTGAAAGCCTTCTAACAAACATGACATGTAAGCAAAAAGATTTATTCGTATAGTAGCACTTTACCTGTAGATCAAAGCACGATAACCTCTCTTGGTTAAATTTTTGTGATATATAATCACACTTGTGATATCACGTTTATATATAAAACGAGGAGTACATCTTATCCACACCCCTGTTATGAACTCCTATATAGAAATGAAGAGAGAAAGCAAGTAGTGGCCATTAATTTCTCATTAAATTGTAATATTTGAACATATAATTATTACTCATAAAACAAGAACAGTTAACAAAACGATAGACAACAGATTATAACACTCTAAAAACATATATGTACAATGCAAATCCACACATGATTTTGAGGACTTGATAATTAGTCCTTCAAACTTTTTTGTTCATTACATTCACATTCTATTTGTTGTTTGTGTATTTTCATATATTTTTTATAAAATTGTAATCTATAGTTTCCAAACTTGCTAGGTACTTGCTAGACTAAGTAAGTATTGAGTCAAGCTAGGCCTTTTGATGTTTGTAGATTAAGCTGTGGGTTTCAATGAGTGTCTAATACAAGAACATCTAACACACATAAAAACAGTCTTACATAAGTCAAAAATATTTTCTTTCATGTTTGTTTTGTTTTGGAGGTCTTCAATAAATATCATAGTCATCCTACTTTTAACCCAAAGGTCAATTATTATTACAATGTTTTATTCTTGTTGTAGTCCACATTAGAATATCAAATTTCTAAGAAGTATTTCTACTATGTCGTATCACATTTGTATCACAAAAATTTCAAATTCATACCAAAGCTTCAAGAAGGTGCATTCTACAAGGCTGCATAATTATATTTTATTTTCTCATTGACTATTGCTATATGACTAACTCACTTGAGGAAGGTCTAGTTCAGTTGTAAGTCCATTACAAAAAAATGGCCACTATTCAAGACACAAGAAAAAATAACATTGTTAAAAAATCTCAAAAAATATACTACACTCCAGATAGATGTCCTTGTTTCATTAGAAAAAGTAATTTAATTTTTTATTATATCCTAAGATAAATGTGTTATGACATAATATAAATCTAAACTTTTTGTTAGTCATAAATGTGTTCAACTTGTTACTCCCATGCAATTTTCAATGGGGTTGAGAAAAAAGTACCTCCAGTGTGGTCAACAACATAATGGTCTATTGGTCTATTCATGCAATGGGATGTAGAGGAATGTTGGACACAACTTATTTATATGTTGTCCCAATCTCTAAAATCCCCATATTCAAGAGATAATGATGAAGTTGTGAAGTTATTATTTGAGATTGAGCTTGTCAACAAGGTTTAATATACTAAAAGAAGAGAGGAAACTTTTGGAAACAGAGTCGACGTTCTCTTTAAAGTGTCATGCAGCTCAAGTGGTCAATCATTTATATGATGGGATTAAACATGGCTTGAAGTTTAAATTGAAGGAGGTGTCACCTGCGTTAGGTCATACTACAGTGTATTTGAAAGAGTCGTACATTAGCAACTTACCAATATATTTAACCTTCATATTTGTTTTTTTCTTTTGGAAGAGAGAGTCAAACCAAAATACAAAGATATTTTTATTTCTATTTTGACAACCTTCATGAGAAATTGAAGGAACCACACTAGATAATTTTTCTTGAGGACATGATATGTTGTTTTGTTGTTCTCTTCCTGATTGTTTGGTCTATCAATAATTTGTGTGAGGCTTCTCACATAGATGGTAAGGTTGTGATCAATCTAATGAAATTGATGCTTTTCAAGTAGTATTATATAATGGAGTTCGGCTATATTTCTATTTTATCAAGGTTGGGTTGTATGTCTATGTTATCATTGTAATTATGGATTATATGAATTACATGTATTGTATTTATGTGCTTGAAGTTCATTATCGGTGGTACATGACACTCTTATGGTTTGTAGAAGAGAAGTTCACATCAGGGGGTACTCTAAAATTGAGTCTCAAAGTCAAATTTGCTAAGGTAGGAAACCTACTAGACAATGGAGGCACAAGAGGTTGGAGGACAATCATCAACCTCTTATCAGTCACTAGCAATGGGGCCATGAAATTGTATTAGTGACAAAACTATTTGCGGTTTCTAAATACTAGTGGTAACTATCTCATATGGTTTGTGACCAAGGTGGCAATGATCTATAACGATGGCTACATACATGATAATAAGGACTTAGTCCTCAAATCTGTTATGTTGTGATTGGATGTGTATTCCCCCAATCACATTTATTGAGTGATATGGATTGGATATGTTTGTCCACAATCACAAAAGTTGGTGATTATAATTAGATGTGTTTGTCCCCAATCATAATTTTTGTGAGCATAAGTGTGTGTACTTGTTCATAACTTTAATGTTGGATAGATGTGATTTTCCTGATCTGAACTTGTTGACCTCAAATAGAAGTGTTATTCCCTATCCTTGGTTCCATGGATAGATGTGTTTGTTCCTATCCTTAGATAAATTCCAATCTGGCAAATCTTATTAAAAAATCCAAGTGAGGCTAGTTCCACTATTGCTTGTCACAAGTAGATGTGTATGTCCTTGCTCATATCTTATGTTTTGATGAAGTACTAAACGTGGTCAGTAAGTATTGTTAGTCCATGAATCCCATATGGAGAATTACATAATATCGGGGGTGTTAGGAATACGAGATCATTACGTGCCTTGGTATAGTTTGTTTAGAGTTTGCTTATTTTTGTGAATATTTGTATAGTTTGATTACCCAATTATTATTATTTTCCCAAGTAAAAGAGTTATTTTAGGAAGTTTCCCATAATATAGGTTATGAAAATACTATAAAAATGTAATATGTACTATTGAACAAAATGAGGAGAATTGAAGCCTATTATTCTATGTATAATTATTTTTATCTTCTATAAACTCTCCCCAAATTGCTAATACCTTCTCCAAATAAATGAAAATGACCAAGGAATCATTGCCACACTATGAAAGAATAACTAAAATCCCATTCCACAATAGATAAATGACAAGAAAATGACCTTACACATAGAAGGTAGGAAATATAATAGATGTTGAAAGGAAAATCACAACCAAACAAATAGGAAAATTCTTCATGCAATTAGAAAATCAATCATCATGATAGAAGAATTAAATAACATGTCATAATAGGGAAAGAAATAAGCTTCTCATAATGGTATGATCCTTTAATCAATCGCTAGGTGTTATAAAATATTTATTCAAAAAGATACTTGCTAACAGTTTGACACATCCATTTTTAAGTGACTAAGCTGCTAACAACATGGGTAATCATGTTTGTCCACTTAGCCTAGCATATAACTCATCAAACACATTTGTAATAGTTTCTCATACTCCTTGTCACAACCTATAAGCAAAGTAAAACAATAAAAAACAACACATAATATAAACGTGTAGCATAATACATAGTTCTTGTAGTATTTATACAGTAATCCATTTACACGAGTTATATTATATCAAGTTCATTTAGACTTGTAGTAACCTATAGGTGTATTGTAGCACAACTACAAGTGTGAAATACATTGGAAACCAATGGCCTTTTTGTAGCACCCTCTAAAAAATCAATTGAACAAAAAGTCCACTAGGTAACAACCAAAAATTAAATAAATTTCAAACCATAACCTATTATTGCTTTTAGTGACAAAATATTTCTTTCAAACCTAGATTCGCTTTCACTAAACATATCAAGCAAAAAAAAAATTGAGCATGGTGCTCACAAAGTAGAGTTGAGTGGTAGAACCACTATTTCCAAAAGGGAACAAAGTGTAACATGATTTATTACTATAATAGGTACATCATAAGTTTTCTTCCTTCACCTCTTCAAACACTTAGCTAGAAAAATAGACATCCTTTTCCAAATGAACATTTTTCCAATCGCTCTTGTGGGTCTCTATCCACCATAACCGAACCTCCTTAAAAATATTCTCCAGGTTTTTCCTCCTCTTATAGGTTTCAAGCCACCACTAACAATCCACCTCCATCCTCCTCCAAAACTCCCTCTTCCTTTCTAACTCACTACTCCACCTATATACAAATAAATGCAACCAACAGTATGGAAATATGAATCTCCATCACCATCTCCTTGTTCTTTCCTTCCTCTTCATTTGATACCTAATCAAATTACTCTCTTCTACTTCTTTTCTTGTGGCACCACATCTATCAACATCCTCAAGTCCTCCAAAGGATATACAATTGATGCAACCTCATTCTCTTCCTCTATTATAACTTCTCTCTTCACCAACCATAGTTGCAACACTAAGCTCACTTGCATCAGCATTCACCAATACCTCCTTTTCTTCTAAAATACATGCTCCCATTATAATCTCATTCTTCTCTTCTTCCTTATCCTCTTGCATGAGGACTTTCCCTTTTCTTATTTTTCATTCTTCGATACCTATAAACAAAACAATGAACTAGATAGCATAGCATTTTCAACATTACACTTCTTCTTTTTCTATTCTCATCTCTTAATAATTTTTAGTTTTCTTTCCTTTAGAGCATCTAACCACTCAAACATTTCTATGCATATATTATGAATTCTAATCCAATTGATTTCCTCCAAATCCCTTTCTCTCCTTTTTATAAAAGAAAATCTCATTACCTTCTTAAAGCCATTCCAATACTCCATGAAGACATCTTCACACACACACACAAACTATAACCCAGAATCCCAAAGACAATCAATTTGATATAAATACACTTAGCTAATCCCATAATAATGTGTTCCACTTGTGGACATCCTAATTTTTTCCTAAAATGACATATTTTTTAGAAAAATATGATTTAATCCTAGAAGGGTTCCATCTAAGGGGGGTTGACTGAAAGGAGTTAGATGAAATTACCTTGGATAGAACCCTCTAGTCTTAAATCAAACCCTAGACAAAGTCTCCTCTGCACCTATCAAAATGCTAACAAAAAAAATTGCTTCACCTTATGGGGATCAAATAAAATCATTTGTAAATTCCCTTTTTTCAGTATATTATCTTTCCAAAAATTATAATACATATTGTATTTTCTTTAGTATTATTATTGTTAAATTCTAATTAATGTAGGTCTATTATAAAAATAATAATGATTTCTACTCAAGAGACTAGGAAAGATAACATTCTTATAAACATCTCAAAAAAATACACTCCAATCCACATAGATATCTTTATTTCAATGAAAAAATAAAATTTTGATTTTGATATATATGCTAAGAGAAATGTGTTGCAAAATAATATTTAAATTTGATTTTTTTGTTATTATTAATTCAAAAATTAATAGTATATAAAATACAATAAAAAATTACTCAAAAGTATTTATGCACTATATAGTGGAGTTAATGGTCCAATCCCAATTAATCATGAAAAAAATATTTAAAGTGAAAGTTATGTGTTATGGAATGATGTTTTTGATAAAGTAAGCAACATTTAGATTTATAGGGTGTTGTACCCTTTACACGTAGAACCCTCGGTGCCAAAAAAAGCTAGTTCAAAATAGGATATGAACTAGAAACATAAACAAGACATGGACAGCCGACAAACTGCATGTCGAATGAAGGACAAGGACCAGACGACCCCAGAATCTAAGGGGATAGATCTAACTCCCAAAACCTGGGGCCGCGATTTGGGGAGTCCCTTCTTTTTTCTTTGCACAACAGACCAGGAAGGCTCGGAAATGAAGTCCAATGAGCGAGGCAAGATGAGTGGTTCCTCAACAACCATCAAGGACAAAGAGTCACCACGCAGCGAAGCCGACAGCATAGAAGAGGAGTCAAGAGCATTTAGAGGATCAGCAGAAGTGTTCATCAAGGGACGGGCAGGCTCTACCAACACAAGGACAGTAGTACAGGGCAACACTGGTTCCATGGAAGGAATAGTTGAAAGAGGATCCAGGGGAGACACAGCCTCCATGGATGAAACAGATAGTTATGGAATGATGTTACTCAATAAAAAATAAAAAAAAATAAAAAAGATAAAATTGATTGGAAAGTTTAAAAAATGATAGAAATAGTTCTTTAAAAAATTATTGCTTGAATCTACATACGAAATGTCACAACTCATTTCTTTACATCATCTTTAAATTCTTGACCATTTGTTTCCTATAATTAAGACAAATTGAGAAATGCCAAAAATGTTGATTTTTGAGCACCCCACTTAAGCCAAAAAGTGATCAATCACTCACTCTCAATCAAATATGATTTTCCTCAACAATCTACATATGCCCCCTACCCAACGATGATACCATATGATGTAAACTCTCATAACTCCATCTACCCACTTTCCACTCAATGGAGAGCATTCCCACACCTTCTACTAGCACTCTAGTTTTTGGAGGATATTCAATACCCTCTTTCCCACACAACAAACACCTTCTCTAATACCATTTCCTATCACTCATTGCTTTGCAATTATAAGATCTCTTCTTACACCTACAACAAATTTCTAGAACCTAACCACTAGTGAAAAACCTTGCTCTAATACCACTTAATGCAATATAGACCAAATAGTCTAGTTTAGAAACCCAATTTTTATTTGACACATCCAAACACACAAAAAAAACAAAAATATAAATATATTATGAATTTATTAATTATCTATATCACAATAAAACTTGCTTACAAAATTACATTAATTTACAGGAAACTTCAAAAGTTCCTATAGCTAATTCCTTCTCTTGACACAATCTTCCTCTCAATCCCCTCTTCTCCTTCATGAAGCCTTATTTCTTCTTCCTAAAATTGCTAAATAGAGTTATATTTCTCTCCCTCTTTCAACAGAGGTCATGCATTAATGTAAATGGTAAGGGGGATGTTGGAAAAGCTAAGGTTTACATTTTAATGACTTAAGTTAGTAATTAGTTGGGAGTTAGTTTCCCCTAGAATAGTTTAAAAAGTTGTACGAAAAATGATTAATAATAATATTTTATATATTTTTACTGTGTGCATTATAGATTAGATTATTTTACAATAATTTTGCTTGCATTTTTCAACAAGTAACAATAAGATCATAACTCAACATATTAAATAATAATTCACAATAATATTAGCATCCTATAATTCTAATAATGTGAAAATAAGGACATTAAATTTGGTTCATCTTCCATGGCAAGGAGTGAGTTAAAGAGACTACCGGTAGGGCATGAATTGTTTTTCTGACAAAAGGACTTTTTGCCCAGATATCTGAAAGCTCATATTTGTCCTGTTTCACAATACGAAGCATTATATTAATAGAATGCATACAATATTTGGTTCTAATTAAGCATCTAGAACAAACAATTCCTATCAATATGGCAAGTGGATAACTCTTGACACCAAAATTTCCATTCTGTTTATCATTCCAGACAAAAAAACTGTTTTGTTTAAGGATGTCTTTATGAAGAACTAACAGCTACAGTCTAAAGGTTACATAGGTGGAAATGTTAAGCGTATACAAAGATTATACTCTTCTTGTATTGGATTGCTATTCAAGGAGCTGAAAAGAAAATTGGAGATCAAATCTTGCTACATTGCAAATATAATATGCTTCAAATATAAGCCTGAGTGCAAAGTGCTCAATGCAATAGCTTGAAAAGTTGTTCAAACAAGGATGTTGTTTTCTTAGATCTCCTAGTGCTTCTAGCATAAATAAACGAAGCCACAATGTTATTTCACGCTAATATGTAAATTTCCAGCTTTGTTGCAGGTTAAAATATGTATTCTCAAAGTTGTGGACAATGTAAGTGTTGTGTGCAAAGATGCATTAAACCATTTGCATTTGTTATTCAAGCCTCCCATTTTCTGGATCAAAAAAAGATGAATTCGATTTACCAGAGAAGGGCAAGGCTTGTCTCCGTAACCAAGTTGGAGGGGAATTTGGACATATCCATCTTGAGCTGTGAACCTCGTGGACCGAACTTGAGTAAACATTCTTCTCCTTGCTTCATTAAGCTGATCTAGTACTTCCAACTTCTTGTATCTCTTTGCTGGTTCTTTTCGACCACTTGCATTTTCTTGCTTCATTTTAATTGGGTAACAACTTGGGTCGAGGATATTAGCAGTATTGAGATGAGAAAAGAATTGCTTTTTCAAAACAATATATTAGAACAAGTTTTAGAAAGAGACCAGGAAATTTGTATTACTAAAATATAGCAGTCATAGAAGTAAGGTAGGGGTTGTGAATTTCACCTGATATATTGAACGTATTTTGGCTTGACATAAAGGATTTATGGATGAAAAATTACCATTGCAAGCCTCGTTTGTTGCCTGCCATATCAGAAATGTCATTTCAAGTATTTTCTAGAATAATAAATGATAAAAATATTTTAGTTCCACGCATCAGCAATTTGCTGATGATATATTATTGATGGGAGCAGCAAAAAGAAAGGAAGCGAGAAGATTTTATGAGATTCTTTGGTCATATGAGAAAGCATCAGGTCAAGCAATCAATAGAGAAAAATCAGAAATCTTCTTTTTCTCAACGAAACAAGATATAGAGATCCACATTATCAATATTTTTAAATGCAAAAAGGGATCCTTACCATGTACATATCTGGGTATTCCTATAGATAAGGGACTAAGAAATTCAAAATTATGGGACCCTTTGAAAAGCAAAATGGATAAAACAATAAAATCTTGGAAAGGGAAATGGTTGTTATGGGCAGGAAGACTAATTATGCTTCAAACAGTAATATCAGCATTACCAATTTATCTCCTCTCTTATTTGGCAATAAGAGCAGGAATGAATAAGGCCCTAATTCAAAAAATGAGAAATTTCTTTTGGTAAAAGACTGAGGAGAAGAATAAGATAGCCCTTATTGCGTGGGATAAAATTTGCAAACCAAAACCACTAGGAGGAATGGAACTAAGAGATCAAGTGAAGCAAAATCTGGCTTTGGGAGCAAAACTAGTATGGAGAATGATAAAGGACCCACAATCAAGGTGCGTGAGACTCTTGCAAATTAAATATCTAGAAGGAAAAGCATCCAAGGAAATTTTTAGGATTAATAACCCCCCCAAGGGATCAAGAATATGGAACTTTATCCTCAAATGTAAGCCTCTAGTGGCAAATCATGTATCTTGGGATGTTCATGATGGAAATTCATGCTTGTTTTGGGAGGATTCATGGGGAGGCTATCCGAGTATAGATAGTCAAATATCAATTGAAACAACTAAAAGATGGCTAAAGCAAACATGGGGGGAGAAGATAAAAGATTATGTCAATTTTTTAGAGGTTGACCCAGCCTTTGGGTGGGATTGGAAAAATTTGGAGGGCCTCCCCATTCCACAGCATGAGGCTAGGCAGTTAAAAGAGGTAATTAGAAATAGACAAATATTCTTTAGAAAAGGGAATGATACACTATTATGGGCAGCCTCAAAGTATGGACAGTATAATGCTAAAGAGGGATATAACATATTGGCTAACCAAGCAGAAAATGTTGATTTGGGCATATCTCAGAAGTTGTTTTGTAGTGGCAAAATAATACCAAAAGCAGGAGTTTTTGCTTGGTTGGCAACTAGAAGGAAAATTCTAACAGCAAAAAGATTTAGAAAAATGGGCTTTGAAGGCCCTTCAAGATGTGTATTATGTAAATCTCATGAAGAAAGCAATGATCACTTATTCTTGAATTGTCCCTTCTCAGCAAAATGTTGGAGATGGCTTTGTGCAAAGTTAGGATTTGTAACGGCTTTTCCCAATGACATAATATCCCTATTTCAAAGTTGGCCTATTAGAACCAAGGATGGGTTACTTAGTAGCTTATGGGAGATCAATCCATCAACGATATTATGGGAAATATGGAAAGAGAGGAACAGAAGGTTTTTTTAACAACAAATCAAAACCAGTTGAATCAGTTATTAATATGATAGAAAGCTCAATTGTGGAAATGATAAACAAAAAAATAGCATTAAGACTCAAGAAAAAAGGAGTCTTTACTGAGTGGGATGGAAAAATGAGGTTTAATTGGGCAGGCCTTAAAGTTCCCATGTTTTTTGGGGAAAGAGATAAGAAGAAAGAGCAAACAACATGGAATCCGCCTAAGACTGGATGGTTGAAACTGAACTTTGATGGCGCTTCAAAAGGTAATCCTGGTCTATTAGGGGCAGGATGTATAATTAGAGATAGTAGTAGTTCCATTAAAGGCAAGATTGTTGTTCCCCTTCAAGAGGATACAAATAACATAGCTGAATTCATAGCCTTATACATTGGGCTGATTGAATGCCAAAAGAAAGGAATTGACAAGTTAGAAGTTGAAGGAGATTCGACTATCACTATCAATGCAGTGAGAACGTCTGAAACACCTAACTGGAGACTTAAAGCCCTACTAGAAAGGATACTGACAATTCTTGATTATTTTGATTGCTTTACTATTAATCATGTATATAGGGAGGAAAATTTGGAAGCAGATGAGTTATCGAAGCTTGCAGCGGAAGGTAAAGAGGTGAGGTGGTGGTAGTAAAGCTATGTTAGATGATCAAGGTCCTTTGTTATTGGGGCCATTTTTGCAAGAGACTGTTTGTTCCTTTGGCCACAGCACTGGTTGGGACTTAATTATGTCTACTAGAGCTCTTTCAGATGTTTATATCCTGTCAAGAACAGTTGCTGTTTTGGTTTGGAGTATAAGCTTATAATGATTATCTTGTAATATAAGATGTAAGATCCTTTGATAGTAGCTATATTAAAAAAATTTGGCTTTGCCTCTTGCTGATCAAAAAAAATATATATTTGAGACATTATAGTATGTCTTTATCCAAAAAGTCTATTTCAAACTAGTATTCATGTTGTACCACAAAGTTGCCTTGTAATTAACAATTGTGCATAAAGAATGCATAAATTGCAGACAACATTTAAGATTTCAGTGGATCTCATATATAGAAACCTCGTATATTTCAGCTGGTATGAGGGCCATTCCATATGCAAAGGGAATCTGTGCATTGTCAAATATTCTATCTGTCTCCCCATTACCAATCAGATAGCCCTGAAAACTAACAATTCAAGGCATCAGTCTATGAGACCATCTAATCCTGAAAAAATGGTAATACAAGAAAAAGAGTTGGTCCACAGCCAAAAACACAAATTGAAGATACTGAACAAAAGAACTTTGGCCTTCACTTAGTTCCGTTGAATAATTTTACCTTAATATTTAGGATTGGTTTTGCACCGGCTTCAATGCCTGTCACAAGGAAAGGAAATACACGGTAGAAAGCAAGCATGAAAATATTAATCTCAAAAACAAATCCAACAACTTCTTAGTAGATAAAGTTATGTTAGCAACATATACAATGCTATTACGCAACTAATAGACCATTCAGAATCCTATATTTCTCCAAAACACAATACTGATAGGACATCCCAGCCTAGAAATTCGTATTTGTCTCCTGAATTAAATCTTTTACAGTTAAATCCATCTAGGCCATTCCTCGCTAATTCATTATTTTAGTTATTTTCTAGTAGAAATAAATATGAGAATCACAAAATTCTCTCATATTTGTAACTGAATTTTGTACCAAATCTAATAAACTTCAAATATATAAAGATTTTTTCTTGATTAAATAAGGGTTGTGGTAAAGTGGTAAGACCACTTGTTTCTTATGTTGGAGACCGAGATTCAATTCTCGCCAAATGACATCTTAATATGATAGGCATGCTAAAGTAGTAGTCCCACTTCAATTGACTGATGGAGTGGTAATCTCGTAGTAGTCCCACTTCAATTGACTGATGGAGTGGTAATCTCATAGGTGATGTTAGTGGAGCACATTGGAGAAATGGAGGAGGAAGTAAGGAGAAGAACTAGTTACGATGTAGGAGGAGATCAAACATGAGAAGTATTTAAGTTGGAGGAGCACACTAGAGGATAAGCTTCAAGCTAAAGGGGTATGCCAGAGAGGAGAAGAGGCCCTATAGGAGAAGATCAGAGAAGCACATTTGATGATAAGCGTTCAAGCTAGAGGATTATGCCAGACAGGAGGAGATTGGAGGTGAGAAGATGAAAGCGTTCAAGCTAGAATGGCATGCTGGAGGAAAAAGTGTTCAAGCTGGAGGATTATGTTGGAGGATTGTGGGAAGAAGATCCCGGAAGGAGAAGGAAAGAGGAGTATTGGATATCAGTTCTATTAATAGAACCACAGCCAATTGATCTAAAAAAAAAAAAATACAAATAAAAAACTAAATATATCTCATATTTAGATTTAAAACACTTTCCATGGTGTCAGATATTAAGCAAAAATATTTGATTGCTTAAAACTTATTTCAGATTTCAGGCTTGGAACATCAAAACATAATATTTTGTAGTTAATAATTTGCATTCCACGTTTCAGAGCAATATAGAAGTAAAATTCATAGCCAACTTCTAATACTAGTAGCATTAAAAAACTTCAGATCTTTTCAGAGAAAAAAGAAAATAATATTCTAAAGAAAATAATACAAAGTGCAGAGACCATGTAATACCATCTGCTATTTTCTGTGTCAACATTGGTACAATTAGGCCCGAATAAGAATCTCCTCCAATGTATAGTGGATTAGATAGAAACTCAGGGTTTGCCTCAAACCACTGCATCGTACATAATAAGCTACGTTCAGCTTGTTGGAACTCTTAAAGTTGATAAATCTTGAAACTCTTTAAAAAAAAAAAAATTGATAAGATAGAGCTGAATACCTTCATAATGAAAGTGTATGCATCTGAGACGATCTTAAATTCTCCATATACTAAATCTGCTGTTGTATTGGAGTAGGAAAACCCAGTCCCAGCTGGAGAATCAAGAAAAATAATGTTGCACACCTAAGAGCGCAAAACAATTTAGTGGATAAGTTACACGAAAGAAAAAACTGCTGTGATACATGACATTCAATGGCACACGAGAAAATTTTGAATTAGGAATCCGCTCTGCACTACAGTAATTATTTACAAATGAAAGAGTTAATTGGACATGGAAACAGATTATAGATATCCAAGTTGAAAAACCCAATTTACAAAGAGCTATCTAGGGTTATATTACAGTCTAATAGGCCTTCTTGGCCTGAGTAAACAATATAAGTGTTGGGAAATGTAATTTCTCCCTCAAATGAGATGTAAAAATATTAATTAAATTAGAGGTTTCTAGAAGTTTCAGTTGGACTAGAGATTAGGTAAAGTTCTAGAAGTTATATTTTAGATGTTTGTAGAAATATGTCGGCTAATTCTAAATGTTTCTTAAGCTCTCTATAAAAGAGGCACAATGTAATGTTTTTTGACAAGCAATTGAAGAAGCAATGGAATGAGGTGCAGCAGCACAGTTATGAATTAAATTTTTGTGTGTCTTTTTCAGTGTTTTATTTTTTGTATATGAGTGTGAATGTCTTGTGGATGTGAGATCCACCACTATCAATAAGAGATAAAACTGAGCCATGGAATGCTAATAGGAAGAAATAGGAATAATGAATCAGACCTTAGTCCAAGAGTGTGGATTGTCAACGAGCTTGGGTAAACCCCCAGTGTAATTGAGATCAAAATACATTGGGCCTGCAATAAGTGAAAGACAATTTCAATCAAAGCCAATATAAAAAGAAAAGAAAGGAAAACTTTAGGAACCATTTAACTTTTAATGATAAAGAAGGAAAACTATCAGTGTTACTTCAAGTTGTCAGTATGAATACACTGTGGGCATAAGTCAACAATCTATTTATTAGGAAAATGCAGTAGTGTGTGAGAATCGCAAATAATTAAACAATAGTTAATCTTGAAAGTAGCGTCTTATATCAGAACTGCTGTGTTACTTTGCACTGTTACATCTTATATAGTCCAAGAGGCAAAAGGAGGATCCCAGGTAATCGATTTTAACTATAGTTTTCCTGATTTATATTCTCAATCCTTAGCAACATGGGACAAGAGTGGAACCATAGAAATAACATTGGGTGATCTATAGAATTGTCCTTCGCTGCATGCCTAATTCACAGATTCCCTAGTGTTGATATGAATTTTATTGTAAAATGTAAAACCATATTTTAAAAATGGCAATATTGGAGCATTAGAAAGAAAACAATAATGGTAATTCAAGATTCCAATTAACTAACCAATCTCATAGACAAATCCAGTGAAACTTGAGCAACCAGGACCACCCGTAAGCCACAGAAGAACTGGGTCTTTGGTTGGATTTCTTTCGGATTCAACAAAATAGTAAAAGAGAGCTCTACCATGAGTCTCACTGATTGTTATATACCTGGGCAATATAAAGAAAGATATTATATTGATGTATGTAGATGATCACAACAGGTTAATGGGACTTAAAGTACAACCAATAGAAATAACCTGAGCAAGCAAATGAAGCTCCAAAATAAGCTAAAATTTAGCTGAAAGCGCCTTATTTACGTAAATGGATACTCATTTGATAATTAAATAAATTATACACATTAAAGAGTCATATATTTCAACTCTCTTTTACACATCAAATTTTCACTCTGATTCAGAAGATGGCAAGATCAACCTTTAGCGTATGGATTCAATTAGAGCTTTTTTCAAAAAAAAAATACATTAAGAAAACTCTTCTCATTTCCTATATAGCTACTCCATATATAAATTCGCTGAAATGAATAGACTAAGTACAATGCGTACAAGAGATATTTCAAACAACTTCCAATAAAAGAAATTAGCACCTTTTGGAGTTACCGATGAAACTAATGTTGAGTGTGAAGTCCAAGAGTCATGGACCATTACTCTTTTTGCTGCCTCTTCAATTCTTCGATTGTAACTTCATATTTTGGAGACAATCGAAATATCTTTTGGATAATGTAATATATATGTAATTGCAAGTCCTTGTATAAGATATAATAAAAACAAAGCATGCCCTGTGTTTGTTTTTTGTGCAACGGTTGTTTGTTTAAATTCTTGTATTTCTTTATCTTCTCTTAATTCTCAACAATCGGTATCAAAGCCAAGAAATTTTGGAGAAATTGAACAAAGATGTAAGAGGCGGATAAGTGGAGAATTGAAAATTTCTCTGATCAGAATTTCCAGATATGGAAGCTTCAATTACAATCTCCCCTAATCCAAAAGGATCTCTCAATTGCATTAGAGGGAAAGTCAAAGAATCCCGAAAAAATGTCTGATGAGGATTGAGATATTTTGGACAAGAAAGCTGCAATAATTTGATTATCCTTTCTCTATGTAGCAATGTCTTATTTAATGTTGCAACGGAGAAGAGAACAAATGATAAATGGGATAGGTTGTGCAACATGTATGAGAGGGCTTCCACAACTAATAGGGTTTTCTTGTTGAATAAATTGTTTAATTTGAAGATGAAGGAACGCAATAGTGTTTCCAACCACCTAAATGAATTTAATACCTTGATCAGCCAATTGATTTCTATTGATATTAATTTTGAAAAAGAAATCAGAGCCATTTTTCATTTGTGCTCTCTTCCTAATAGTTGGGAAGGAGTGGTTATGACAATTAGTAACTTGGTAACCAAAAGAAAGGGATCTGATAACAAGGAAGGCATTTTAAAATTTGATGATGCTGCTAAAACTCTTCTCAATGAAGATATGAGAAGAAAACATCAAGGTACCTCACTCAGAGAGGCTTTGTTTTTCAACAATAGGGGGAGATCACAAGAAAGAGAAAGGCATAATCATAGAGGAAGATCGAAGTCCAGCAAGAGATTGAAGTCAAAAGGAATAAATAGTGGTTGTTGGTATTGTGGTAAGCAAAGCCACATCAAAATAATTGCTGGTCATTTAAGAAGGATGAAGATTAGCCAAAGGAAAATGAAGTAAATACTGCATATGAAGAGGATGCAGGTGCTCTTGTTTTGTGCAGTGTTGAAGCTACAACAAGTGTGTGGGTGTTGGATTCTGGAGCTTCTTTCCATGCTACATCATGCCAAAAGTTCTTCAAAACCTATCAAGAGGGCAACTTTGGTAAGGTTTGTCTTGGTGATGATGAACCTTGTAACATTGTTGGCAAAGGAGATGTCTTATTGAAATTAGAAAATGGAAATAGTTGGCTACTGACAAGTTCCAAAACTCAAAAAGAACTTGATTATTTCAGGACAACTAGATGCTCAAGGTTGTAACATCATTTTTCATCCAAACACTTGGAAGGTGACAAAGGGAGCCTTGGTGATTGCTAGAGGCAAAAAATCAGGCACTTTGTATGTGCTAGAGATTCATGTTGAAGTAGTCTAAGTTGCAATGCTAGTTGAGAACAACAATATGGGAATTTGGCACAAGAGGCTTAGCATATGAGAAAAAAGGGCCTTAAGATTTTACATAAAAGAAATCAACTTCCAGGTTTGAAATCAGTTGATTTAGAGTTGTGTGAGCATTATATCTACACAATAAGAAAAAGGAGGATCCACTTCTCTACCAAAGGACATGATAAGAAGACAAGATCATTAGAGCTCATGCACTTGAATGTCTTTGGTCCCACAGAGGTAACTTCTATAGGCAGGTCAAAAAAAATTGTCACTTTTTTGGATGATTGCACTAGAAAAGTTTGGGTTTATATGCGAAAAAGAAAATATGAAGTGTTTAAAATATTCAAAAAATTTAAAGCACTTGTAGAAAATCAGATTGGCAATAAAATTAAATGCTTGAAAACAGATAATATGAAAGAAAGTCAGGTGAGTAGAAACAGCTTCCTACACTAATCTAAGTAAGGGAGGGTTACAAAAATTTCCGTTTTAACACCTTATACAATTATAGTAACGAGAAACATATAGAAAGAATTAGATAGAACAGCAAGTACACATAAACAACTAAGATACCGGTTCTGTAGGTAAAACCCCCTCAGCCTGGTCCGGTCCGGTCTGGGTCCGGCCCATAACCTGTGGGTTCGTCCCTGATGGACCCAAACCGAACCCAGTTCAATTTAACTGACATTACAAAAATATTTTGTAGGATCCGCAGATGTAAGGTTTGTTGATGCGACTAATCATCATTCTCATTGTTTTCAGAGAGCTACTGTTAGCTATGTAATCAGTTAAGAACAACCAAATCGATAATTGCCTCTTATTCTTGAGTCTGACAATTTGATTTGTAGGCTGCACGGAAAAGATAGTACCTGGTTTTAAAAAATGTTCTTATTGCTCAAGCTTTCAAAGATAACTTGGTGGTGGATCAGATTTTGACTATCTGGGGTGGCATCCTGCAGTTGCTCCAAATTGATAGAGCTAAAGTGTAATTTCAGCCCTCAGAGTTAGTATAAAATGCAATGCCCAAGTGCGCTCGCCTGTGATGGGTATATTTTACTGCCTTCACCTGACATATCTTAGCCCAAAGTTGAAACACAACGTATCTCATGTCCTGCGTAGCTGTGCTTCACAGTGTTTGCTGGTCCCAACCATTAAGAATTATTTTTCACAAGCGCTTTTGCCAAGTTTCAACTAAATTTACTGTAATGGCACCAAGAAAAGACAACAGTGGCACTACACTTGCTTTCTTAAAGCAGGAAACTGAAGCGCTTTTTCTTTTCATACCTCTTGACCCTACTAGCCTTTTACAACATAGTAGACTGATATTACCACAACATGTAGCATCTAATATGGATGCTGATGATGATTTTTTTGATGACCCATATGATTGATCAATGATCAATAAAAACTTACATCATTATGATTGAATTTTAATTTATATCATGATATTTGAGTATCACTAATATTTTAATGTTTGACTATGAAAGTAGCGGTGTATTTTTGTTATGTTATTTTACTATTAATATGATTGTGTATTTTGAACTTAATTACTGCTGCAAATATGTATATATGTCTGATTTTTATATATTTTTGTATTAACAAACCCAACCTCAAAAAAATTGTTTGAACCCTCAAACTCAACACAAACCGAACTGATAACTTAAAATTTACATAATATATTTGAAAAACCTCAACAAGAAATTCCCCTATTTTCAAGGTATGATTCAAGTAGACATATAGAAACACAAAGAAACTTCACCTGAAATCTATTTTAGAGATATCCCTAAAAGGGTCTCCAAGACAAGGACGCATTTCCAATATAAGAGATGAGTATCATGGGTCAAGGTTTGATTCTTTTGGTAACTATGGATTTATGTATTTAGCTTTGCATATGCCAAATTAGTACTTGACCTGAGACTAATTTAAATAAAAGATGCTTCTAAATTTTCATTATTTTGAATATGGTACCTCGAATGATTATCATTGCTGGACATAAACAAGAACTTTACTAATATTAGACAATTAGTATGATGTAAAATCGCTAATGATTTGTGCTTTCTCTCTCTGTGTTTATCTCTTTAACTTAATTAATCTCAATCTTCCCCCCTTCTTTCTAGGACACCCTTTTGGACCTTGTACCAGAGATAATTACTACGAGAATGGAAGTTGACAATATTTACTTGTCTTGATTACAATAGAAAGCTCCCTAGATGAAGTACTCTGATCTGTTGGTAAACTGAATTACTTGAAAATGTGATTGCAGGATAGAGAGTTGGAATGAAGGCAAAACTGAGAGTTCCTATTGTATGTCCAAAAATAAACACAAAATCATGGAGATTAGAGCTCGTTCAAGTGGGGAATCAGAAAGGAAAAATAAGATGACTCCAAGTTGAACTTTGTAGTGGAAGACAATGCAGTTGGTTTGATATGATCCGAAGTTGAGAAAAAGTTGTATTGAATGTTGAATGCTAAATCGGCAGCTATCTCCATGACCTTTGTCGCCAGAATGTATCTTATATTTGTAATTGGCCGCTGAGCCTTGAAGTGCTAATCTAAGTTTTGCTCTTAGAGGATTGCAATTTATATAATCAATATTTCCAACTCTCGTGCAAACCCATCTAAGGATCATCTCCCATAATTTCATGACAAGAAAATGCCAAATCTGATAATCACAAAATCTTATATCTCTAGATGGAAAGATATCTTGACACAATGTCAAAGGATCTGTAAAATCCATATAAGAAATATTAAACTTTATCTGTTGAATTTTTCATCTTTGAGTGGTGAATATGATATTTCAAGTTCGGTGGGTACTCCTAGAACATGTTTGCCCCTTGGCCTGAAGCTCCTTTGACTGGATAAAGTTAGAACATGACTATCAAGTTCTATGGCTAAGAGCTTAGTTAGGTTGTGTACAATCATAATGATCTAAGACCTTATGGCTCATATCAGTCTCCAACTTTTCAGATGTCCCCATTGATATAAGAAATCCAAGAGGAAAGGAAACCCAAAGTTGAAAGGTCAGTAATGCAGAAGATGACAGTGTGACTTCATTTAAGGAATTCAGCTTTCAAGTTTTCCACCTCCTAGGCCTTGTTGCCATGGAATTTGAAAATGGCACACATGATCATATGGTACGTGAAGAAGCAACAATTAGTGGATCAAGGTTCAAGAATGATGGAGATATAATTAGCTAAAGTAAGTACAAGGATTTATGATGGCAAATATAAAAATATTCCATAACAAAATTTATGATGGGATATAATTAGTTAAAGATTTATGTTAACTGGAATTAATCATCAAAACTTTTATTATTTTTTGGCGTATTCTGCCAAATTTGATTTGGACTTGCATGCAGTCCAAATAAAAGGCATAGCAACCTTGCTACTAAGACCATGGTTAGAAGGAGTTTAGCTTTAGTCTTTTGGTATAACTCTATTTTTTTGTGAATATGAGTATACACAGCTTTTTGGGATGCTTATAATACTGTTTTTAACTTTTTGGCCAGTTTTATAAGACATTGCTTTTTGGGATGCTTTAGCCTTACAGGGCTGGTGGGTAAGAATATATATTTTGTGGACTGCTTTTCTCTTTGAGGGCTGGTGAGCGAGAATATAAACGATACCAATGTGTTATGAGAGCAATAACTATGAGGGTTGCAACCTGCAGAGATGGGAAGAGTGAGTGGTATAAGGGAATGGATCCATAATAGCTCTGGAAATTGCATGTGAGAAGTTGATACCTATGTTATTCACATTAAGGAGTTTACTCTTAAAGTTCATGTCATAGATCTCCACGAGAAGGTAAAACAAATTCTGATGCAAGTAAATGCTCACCACACTCCGTCATCAATAGTAGCTTTGATTTCTACTAATTAAGAGGTACAGTTCGACACAAAACAGATTTATATTGACTATATATTTTCAACCGTCCATTTATAATCCAGATTATGTTCTCAACTAACCATATATACATTGAACATGTTTTGAACTATACATATATACATTAAATATATGTTCTTTTAACTATCCATCTATAAATCGAATATAATTGTGAAATATGCATATACACTTTGAACTGTCCATATACATTGAATTTACACAGGATTATCCATATATGCATTGAAAATACTCTCTGAACTATCCACGTATACTTGGAACTATCTATATGCGCTTTGAACTGAATATATATCCATTGAATATGTACTTGGAACTGTCCCGTATGTATATATATATAAAACTTGAACTATCCATAACTTCTCTGAACTATCGATAAATAAACTGAATAGATGCTTGAACTATTCATATAACTACGTCAATATATTCATATATATATATATATATAAAATATTTACTTAGAACTGTATAAGGATGGGATACACACCCGGTATATATCTTGTAAGACTGGTTTCCTATGTAGCCAGGGAAGGACTCTACCAATGCATCTGCTGGTGCTCCTTCATCCACCTGAAGTGAACCCACTAAGAAAAGGTAAATAAAAATGCATAAAAATGCTTCGTGGATGCATTTGTTACGATACATTCTTGCAGAATCTGCCTTTGTATGTGCTAAATCTCATAAGTTGGCATTCATATACTTAAATAATTCACAGTGGATTCTAGAATCTTCGATGCAATTAAGACAAACCATTGCATTAAGTAGGAATTACAATGCAGGTATCTAAATCTTTTTCATTGTGGGACTGGTTGTTTGCATAAATTTGTGCTTTTTCGGCTGGTGGAAAATCATTTATCTCGTGCCAAATTCTTGAAACCACTCATTTTCTTTTCGTCATTTATTGGAATCGTCCTTATTGCACTGCCTAAGATATTCTCACACGCTTATTATGATAATAGATTTTTAGTTGCTTTGACCTATCTGATGACGAATGGTACATAAGTAGAGGTGTTTACGACGAATTGTTGTTTGAGGAATGTTAGATAATGTGATCGTCGACGAATGGTACAGCCCTGTTTGGCACTGTACAAAGGCAGGGCATCTGTGCTGTCAAAATAAGTACAATCCTTATCTAGAAAAAGAAAGGTAATAAAGTTATAAGAGTATTTGAGAGGTGGGTAATCTAAATTAGTATATATATTTTAAATATATTAAATATATTTAGAGAGGGGTCATTATTGAATAGTAGATGGATACATGTGTTTGATAGGTAGAGGTGCTGACGATGAATGGTAGATAGACAAAGTTGTTTATATGAATGTTAGATAATGTGTTTGATGATGAATGGTAGAGTCTTGTGTGGGACTTTATAAAGGTGGGGCATCTCTACTGTCAAAATAAAAGAATCCTTATCTAAAAAAAGAAAGGCAATAAAGTTATAAGAGTAATGATTTACTTGATAGTTTTAACATTTTATTAGAAGTGTGTTATATATAGAGAGAGAGAGGGGGAGGGTAGGGAGAGGCAGTTGAGGGGGGCAATCAAATGTACAAATCAATTTGAGACTTTGCAAAGGTGAAATATATGTATTCTCAAAATAATAAATATAAAACAGACCATTTCTTTATTTAGGAAAATAAAGGCAATAAAGTTATAGAACTAATGATTTTCTATAATAGTTTTTGCATTTTAATAGTTTTTGCAACTAAACAGACCATTTCCTTATTTAGGAAAATAAAGGCAATAAAGTTATAAGACTAATGATTTTCTATAATAGTTTTAGCATTTTAATAGTTTTTCAACTATGTAGTGGTTATATGGAATTTAGTGGAACCTATATTTTTATTGAAATGTGATTGAACTCTTATCTATCTACAACTAAGGTTTGGAGGTGTGACTAATTATGCAACTTGTCACATAAGACGTGTAGTGAGAAGTGTCTTTAAAATATTTATAAAATCTCTAGTAGTTGAACTAGAAAATATCATTATTAGTAGAACATCATATTTTAATTTAAAATAGAACTTGTATACAAAATAAATGATCTCAATACTTTGTGGTGACCATAAACCTTGTTATTTCTAACCTTATATCCAATTAAAATGATTCAATAGTTGAACATAAAATACTATTTATTGCTATAAAAATTGCATTCTTATTGGTTCCAGGAATAAATCTATTGCATTCAATTCTTTTCTTAGTTTAGCCAATGGGCATACAGGATTAAAAAATTGAGAACCAATCCTATAGTCTATAATTAATTGTCTATTTTAAATAATTGTAAAAAATGTCATTTATCTTTCTTTCTATTGATTCATGTTGTGAACAGTCAATGCAAAAATCAAATTATCATTTTTTTTTGATAAATTATGTCTTGAATGAAATTTAAACTAGATATTAATGGCTTTGAATGACATGAGCACTATTATATTTATCATAATAATTATTTTGGCTTTAATAAAATTATATTGTTGACTTCAAAATTATTTTGTATCTTATGCCTATTTTTTTTTTAACTTGATTAAATGATGTCTTGATCTTAAGAATCCAATAGCTCTAAAACTTGGATATTTTAAATCTAGTGTTCATTTACTATGAATGGATTGAAACAATAGTTACAGAAAGACTAATTTTGATTTATCTCATTTTTTTAGATCTTCTTTGGTAGGGTTTCATAATATTTTTCCTTCAAAATTTGCCTTTTTTCCATTGGCATTGTTGGCAGCACAATACAGTATGTACATAATCTTGAAGTAAGTCACTTGTCATAGTTTTCATGGGTTTATTTTGGGAATCTATAAGCAACTAAATCATTTTTGTTATGTTTTATTTAATTTTAAAATAATTTTATTATTATATATTAAATGAAGTTGGTGGTTATATGATTTTATTTATATAAATAACATTTAATTATTAAACAAGAGCTTTGAAGGAGCTAGAGTCCCTGCCAGGGAGATGAAAGTAGGGTTTTGATAGTTGAGCATGTTTGAAAAGTTGTGATAGTAGTTGTTTATGTAATGCCCAATAGTTGTGACTTGAATATCCATAATTGAAGAAAATGTATCCCTTTGATGTAAAAAGAAAGCAATAATGTGATGCCACATCAAGACTCAACTACCCATGATGTGAATGCAGAAGAATTGGTCTGATCTTTTTTTTAGGCCTTTGTGGACATGTTGACAAGAAGCATGTTGATGTGGCATCATACTTGGTGATGTGGCCCTAAAATGAAAGTTATACATAGTGGAGTTGCCAAGTTTGGCTCCTCTCCCCTAGAGGTTGGAAAACAAAGTTATTAATTACAAACCATGGTGTGAAATTTATAATGATTAGTGAACTAGTAGAATATGTATGTTTTTGTATGTTTATTTGTATATGCACATAGTTATATGTGTATCATGTGTATGTGCAATGGAATACATACATTTCAAAATGTATATGTTTACATATATATGTATGTACATATATATACACATATATATACATCCAAACATACATAGTTACATACATGGGTACATGTTTATATAGTCTTAAGACATTTATATATATACAAGCATATGTATGTAAACACATATGTATGTACATACATTTAGAAACATATATATACATCCAGAGATACATAGGTAGATACAAAGATAGATCTTTGCATGTTATAAAGAGAAGACATTGGTGGATTTTAAAGAAACGGGGTAGAATAGACAAACTACATGAGAGATAATTTGGCATATTAGTGGCAATAGAAAATATTACATAATGTAATGTAGTGTGCAGCAGGAATAAGGTGTTCATTATGACTTTATTCATAACATAAGCAAATGGACAGATATAAATTTTGTTCATGTAGATTAAGGCTATCCGTTTTTCATTTTGTAGAGTTTTATGTCTTAATTACTCATATTTAAGCATGTAGATGACAAACAATTTATGGTCTTTGAACATTGTGACCATTTTGATTGCTATGACACAATCTAAGATATGTAAAAATGTGCAAGAGGTGTCACCTTTTAATGTAGGATGTCTATCATGACCACTTGTATTTATAGTTTTGTATGTGTATGTATGTAATGGCATACATGTATATGAAGAAGTATATATATAGAAACATATATATGCATATACACAAACATATATATAAATGTGTATGCATATATATATACATATATATATATATATATATATATATATATATATATATATATATATATATATATATATATATATATATATATATATATATATATATATATATATATATATATATATATATATATATATACATATAGAGACATGTACAGTGCCTTTATAGATAGTAGATGTGTGTACCTATATGCACTATATATATCTATCTATATTATCCATAGTATAGATGTATATAGATGCATATATACATGATATATAGATATATAAAGAATAGCAAAAAAAAATACCGTAAATTTTTTTTTTGTTTTTTAAATTAATAGTTTTAGTTTTCAAAGTTATGTGCTTAAAGACAAGTTTATGAATATGTGTATATGTGTGTGTGTGTACATGTATGTATATAAATGCAAACATATATGTATATAGTATGGATGTGTAATTGCATAGACATGTGTACAAGTTTATAGATACACATATATATACATAAACATTTATGTACAGACACATATATAACTATATATACACCCACACTTACATATGCACATAGAAATACACATGAGCGAACAGGTAGAGAAATTGAATGAGGGATAGCTATGCATATCAATGGAAAAAGAAAAAATTATCAATATTTGATTCAAAATTTGAATGCAAAAGCAAGGAGCAAGAAAAGACACATAACCTATTGTAGTATTGATGTGGAAATAAGATGCTCATTATCAGTTTGTCCATAACATAAGCCAATGATCAGAATTAAGTTTTGTTAGTGTAGATCTTGGCTATGCAGCTTTTGTTTTGTAGACCTTGATTGATCATTTTCAATTAGTCTTTTTCAATGAAGGATGTTGATCATGAGCAATTGCATTTATAATTTTGTATGTGTATGTATGTATGTAATGGCATACATATATATAGATACATATATACATATACATATGTGTTTATGTATATAAATGCATATATATATGTATATGTATATGTATATGTATATGTATATGGATGTGTAATTGCAGAGATGTGTATAAGTTTATATATATATATATAGACATGTATGTAGATACATATACATATATATAAATACACACACAGATACATATGTACATAGAAATAAAGATGAGCGAATTGGTTACGATAGAGAAATCGAATGAGGGGCAGTTGGGCATATCAACGACAAAAGAAAATATTGTCAATATTTCATTAAAAATTTGAATGCAAAAGCAAGGAGCGGCAGAAGACACATAACCTATTGTAGTATTAACATGGAAATGAGATACTCATTATCACTTTGTCCATAACATAAACTAATTATCATAAATAAGTTTTTTTAGTGTAGATTTTGGCTACACACCTTTTTTCTTGAAGAGCTTGATTGATCATTTCCAAATTGTGCTTGGAATGTGAATGTTGAGTAGGAAAATCTTTGGGTTAGATATATGATTTGTCTTGTAAGTTTTATGTCTATAAACAATTTATGATGTTTAAACATCATGAGATGTTCACATTATGTATTGTTTGGAATACTATGAGTGGTTATAGAATAATCTAGGATGTTGATAATGACCATTTCTATATATATATGTATGTATGCACATCTATATACTGATACATATGTATATATAGTATGGATGTATGGTTATATATAGGATAATTGCATACGCATATATATAGATGTATATATATATAGGCACATATGCATACGTATATTTATACATATACATATGCGTATACATGTTTATGTGCATATGTATACATCTAGAGTACATTTATAGATAATAGATATATATATATCTATAAGAACTTTATATATATTTATGTATATTATCCATAGTATACATGCACATATAGGTATATATAGATAATATATCTAGATGCATACATTATTACAATTGTGTTTACATTATTCATTTTTTCAAAAAAAATTATTTAATCACAAACAATAGACATTAACCAATAAAGTGAAAAAATATAAAGAACTATAAAATGACAATGTAAGAGATGTATGCGAATTTACAAATGTAAACCCTTTCAACAGAAAGAGATTTAATGATTATATACCTAGACATTTTCCAATAACTTACACCTAATTTCCATTTTCATTTAATAAATTAGGTTGCAATTGCAATGTGTGCGTGTAGAAAATGCAGGCAACAATAAACAATAGGCATTAACCCATAAAATACAGAGTTGTAAAAAATTATAAAACAACAGTGTAAAGGCATATGAAGTTATAGACACCTCATTTTTCGCTCCCAATACAATAGACATAGATTTAATGATTTTACACGTAGACATTTTCCAATTACTTAGACCTAATTTCCATTTTCATTTAATAAATTCAAGTGAAGTTGCAATGCATGCGTGCAGAGAAAATATTACTTCCATTCTTAATCATGAGCAGCACACCATCATGTTAAGTCTTTATGTAGACACAATGAAAAATGCTTAAGGGATAAGATAAATGAAAAATATGTGTAAGAGAATGCGATGTTGTATAGGAATAAGATGAAGTCAAATAAAATTTGTATCAACAACTATATTAAAAAATATATATGTGGTGACATAAGTTTTGTTCAATAAGCATTATCCAAAGTAGGATAAATATCCTTGATTGGGTTGTTTAAATCTAAAATATGATATTTGATACATTACAATGAATTATGAAATGAATAATTTATAGAAATCCGAATATTTTTGTGTAGATAGAATTAGTCAATTTGATGCTTCTGAAAATGATAATGTCATTGTGATTATAGCGGCATGAATATCATTGACCACTAGCTGAGTTGTCTTTTCAAACTTCATTGATTTTGGTAACTGCATGGAGAGATTAAAAGCAGTGATTAGTTCATGCAAAAAATAGTTAAAAGTAGAAAAGCACCAAAATATTAGAAATAGAAATTAATTAATATGAAAGAGAGGCAAGATGCAAAAAATCTTACAAATGTCCTTTCGAGTGTACTTGACACCTAAATCCATTGATGGTGACCCTTTCTTACATGTAACCAGCAAAGAAGTGAACATTTATGAATTATGTTGTTAATCTTGTAAGTGAAGAAGAGACAGTGAGTGATAAAGGCAGTCAAGGATAGGGGACAAAACAACTGTACAACAAACAGTAGACATTAAATGATAAAATGCAAAGAACAACAAATTGTAGATGTTAACTGAAAAAATGTGGAGATGGAAAAAACTACAAAACAACATTGTAAATGATATAAGAGCTTAGAAATGACTTGTTTCTTGTTTCCAATACAATCGAAATAATCCCTAGTAGCGGAGACAGATTTCATCTTGATGAATGTTGCTAAGTGAATGAATAAATAATGCAAAAAATGAATATGTAAAAGATATAGAAACTTACAAATGGCTCATTTTTGGCTTCCAATATCATAGATAGGAACCCTTTCAATAGACATGGATTTCATAGACATAGGAAATTAGAAGCAGCTCTTTCTTTGTTTCCAATATGAGAGACATAGATCCTATCAACAAACACAGATGTCTCTCTCATCAAGCAATCTAAGGCAGTTAATAAACAACAGTAAAATGGCAGTGTAAAAGATATAGGAACTTACAAACCTCTTGGTTTCTGCTTTCAATATGAAATATGTAAAGTGGTCGAGCAAATAAGGACTAAGCAAAATAATAGACAATGCAAATCATTGAAATTTATACCATAAGTCATTAATGACAGCTACATTGCAGTTTATTGACATTAAATAGAAATAGTGGACAATATATGCATAAACCAATTATCACAATGGAATGTATGCATAGCAACAGTGAGTGGGAGAACCCAGCTATAGCCAAGAACATTAAAAGTCTATGAAGCATTTTGAATATTAAGCAATAAATTGCATTTAGTACATGTGAATTTATATCCTTAGATAATGGTGTCCACTAAAATAATGCATTGAGGATCATGGCAACAAAGTATGTATATTGCTATGGTGATGTTTTGGGATTAGTTTATTAAATCTACTAGTTACTGATTTTTTTGGTCATTTTGTCATTGTCTGTTGGTATTTCCATCATGGTAGTGAACCTTCATATTGGAAATATTTTATGAGCTTTTTCATTTTTGGTATAGTCATGTTTTCGCATATACTTTATCTGGGGATGCATAGCATTTTAAGCAGTACAATTGCATTCACTATTGGTGAGTTTTCATTTATTGTGAGTAGACTGAAGTGCAGGTGTCATTAGTGGCTTATGGTGTGAATTTTTAAGTCTCTCAAGCAGAGTATTACTTTCCTTGTTCGTTCATTTGCTTAGGTTGTTTGATGAGGCTAAAATTTGTGTCTGTTGAGAAGGTTTAGATGTACCATTTTGGAAGCGACAAAGGTGGTGTTTGTAAGTCCCTATATCTTTTACACTTTATGTCCAGCATTTTTGAATTGAAGAAACAAAGCGTTTGTAAGTTGCTATATCTTTTATAGTGTCGTTTCATGGCTATTTGTATCTTTTCTTTTTATGGGTTAATGCCTATTGTTTGCTATTTTTGAGTGTGTTTATGTGTTAATCTCCCTTGTTGAGTTAAAGAATTGTCTGCATTTTATGTGTAAACCTCTATTATTGTGTGTTGTTGAGTTAGAGGCTTAACATCGTAATTTATTAATTTCAATTTTTGTGGCAGCCATGACTAAAAATGGAAGTAGCTAGTTGCACTTCAATCTATTCGATGAAAATAAGAATTGTTCATATTTGAAATATTTCTTGGGTTTGAAGTTTCACCAGATATATATGTGTAGATATATATATATATATATATATATATATATATATATATATATATACATACATATATATACATACATATATATATATACATACATATATATATACATATATGTACATACACACACATATATATACACATACAAAAATGTATATAAATATACATGTATGTATATATAGCCATATATACATATGTACATAAATACACATATGTAAACATATATGTACATACTTATGTATATATACATATAAATAGATATACATATGTATGGATAAATACTTTTATATATACACATCTACACATACATACATATATATGGAAATATTTATACATACCTAAATAGTCTTATATCAACAACAAAGTATTGTGAGTTGAGTAAATGAGTTTGATAGATTCAAATGTAGCTAGCATGCATGTGTTAAGAGAAAAAATTGATTTCATTAGTAATAGTGGGCAGCACAAAAGTTGAGATTAATGAATAATGGTGTTAAGCCTTTAATTCAACAACAGATTGTGACTCATAGAAACATTCAAAAAGAGGAAGGAATAGACATTAAGGCATAAAATGTAGAGAGCAAGAAACAATAGGCAGGGAGTCATAAAATGCAGAGATGTAAAAATGTATAAAACGACCTAGTGCAAAAGATAGAGCAACTTACAAGCGCCTTCTTGTTCACCTCAAGCAGAAAAGACATAAATCCTGTCAATAGATACAGATTCCATTTCCATCAAATAATCTAAGAAAATTAATAAAAAAATGCAGAAAATGAGAGTGTAAAAGATATAGTGACTTACAAATGCTTGTTTTGTTGCCTCCCTCTTGAAAGAGTCAAAGCAAATGAATAAACAATGCAAATCATCCTTTGCTTGACAAACTTGAAAGTTGGCACCATGAGCCATTAATAATTCCTACAATCCAGGTTGTTTGCAATTAGTCAACAACAGAGCCTAGAGAATGAAGAAAACAACAAACAATAGAGATTTTTCCATAAAATGCAAAGCTACAAAAAACTATAAATGAACACTGTAAAAGATATAGTAAGTTACATCTATTTTGTTTTTCATTGCTAGTATGATACACAAAAATCCTATTGACAAAGACAGATTCGGGTCTTATGAAAGAGTTTGATGAAGCAAATAAATAATGCAAAAACTGGCAGTGCAAAAGGCATAGGAGTTTACAAATGGCTCATTTTTTCATACGCACAAAATCGAAATACATTGTCCCAGTAGACTGAGCTTTCAACTTCATGAAACAATCAAAGCAAATGGATAAACAATGAAAATGAAAAGTAGGGTGTATATATTTGTATTGTCCTGATAAAAATTTGATGTGAGGACAAAAAAGCAGGATACAAGGACATCACAACATCAAAGGACATTTTAAAGGCATGTGAACTTTCCAATAGCAATGAAGCATCAAGGATTGTCTAAATTTGTTCATTCCTGATGCTGAGAAATAGTTTGCAATATAAGACTCGGGCCCATCATAGGTGCACAGATTTAAAACCTATAAAGTACTAGTGTTGAAGATAGAGGAACTTACAAACACATTGAATCCCCCTTGCAAAAACAGTACACATAGAACCTGTCAATAGATAAAGATTCCACTCTTGTCAAACAAACTGAGAAAATCAAATAACAATGCAAAAGATGATAGCATAAAAGATATGGAAACTTACAAAGGCCTAGTTTTTTTACTATTGTACTATACATATAAATGCAAGCTAGGACTATGTAAGCACAATGATTTTGTAAAAATGGAATGCATGAGAAGGAACATTATTTACAATTGTAGGTAGAGAAAAAACTATCAAACGGGATTGCAAAAGGTCTAGGAACTTACATACGCCTCATGGTTCGCTTGCAATATGATAGACATAATACCTGTGAGCAGACAGAGATTTTACTGCCATCAAACAATGTGTAGTAATGAGCAGACGAGGCAAGAAAATGACAATGCAATAGATATTGGAATTTACATATGCCTCATTCTTTGGGCCAAACATAATAGTTATAAATTCTTCCAATGCAAACTAATTTCATTTGCATGAAACAATGCAAGGAAATGAACAAGAAACCAAAACAATTTTTGGCATGAGAGATTAAAAACTTGAGAGTATAAATGATTCATGATTTGCAAATGCATATAAATAGAAAACATGTTTATTAACATATTTCAGTGTCATCAAACAATGTGGAAAAATGAGTAGGCAACACAATAAAATGACAGTGTTGTAGATATAGGAACTTAGAAACACTTGATTATTTGCATGTAACACAATAGACAAAAAAATTTAATAGAGACTAAATTAATTGTCATGAGAGAATCAAAGCAAATGAAGAAGAAATGTGAACAATATTTAATTTAACACAATCAAGACTTCACACCATAAATCATAAATGAATTGCAAATGCATATAAACTATAAAATAATATTGTGAAAGGTATAGGAAGGTACACAGTCAGCAAAAGACTAAGTCAATTGATAGAATAAAATCTAATGACTATGTCATATATGTAGTCCACATAATTCTCTATCTTCAAATATTGATTGTCAAAATGAGGAGGGAAAGATATGAATTCTCAACATAAATTTTTTAAGACTATTGTAGCCATTCAAAGATACAAGTGTGTAAGATTCAAGCCAAATTCAGATGCACAAGATGTAAGAATTATATAAACTATAAAATAACATTGTGAAAGGTATAAGAAGGTATACATGTTTTATTTTTTACCCATTAGAAATCAATGAAAATTAGACATAAATAAAAGCATAGTGTCCTTGGAGACAAAAGACATATTATATTCGATCACTAGCTTTAATCTATTTTGGAATGAAATTGACAGATTGAAACTACAATGAACATGTCCCCATCATCCTAGTGATTTTCATATGAAGATCTCTTAAAACAGAAATCAAGTTCTCCAATATGGCATTGCAAAGAACATAATTACAAACTTTTTTGTAGAGACATAATACTTGGGAGGAACATGTAATGTTGATGCATTTTGGAAACCAGAATCTAGGTTGTTCAGAATAGCATAACAAACAAGGCCACTATCATTTTTGTAAAAAAATAATTTTTTTCCAGATGAATTCAATGTTGTATGTTAAAGCACCAAGCGTTTAACTAGATATTTTCTATTTCACATAGAAGAAAAATTGAATCGGTATAGTTTTTTTTTTTGTCACAAACATGTATTATAATAATTTGCAAAGAGCAAAGAGCATTACATGTACAACATTACTGTTGATGGGTGTTTTTGCACTTCTCAACACAAACAATGCACAGGTGCAATGCCTCTCTTGAAAGGTGAAAATATGCAACTAGTTTTCAGAAAATCACCCCAAGGTCTCTTGGGTGTCAGGTCATGACTTGCAAAAATAGCTCAGTTCATTGATGTGATTTGTTGGTGATCATAAAGGGCATTTATGATTGACTAATCTTGGAGGGAATTAGATCTTCGAAAGGAGTTTGCAAATTCTAGAAATGAAGGACAGTTGTTGCAAGTTCAGGACAACAGTCTAAAACTCCTCTATGTTCATCAAGTTTGAACTTGTTGTGATGTTGGAACTTTACTTCAACTTAAATTTTCAAAGAAAAGGGAAAAGAGAAAAGGGATAGAGGGTTTCCTAGACCTACAACTAATGTTGAACAGTAACAATGGAGGATGCTACAGCGGACAACCTTCCTAAAACTAAGTTACACTTAACCAAAAAAGCCTACAGTCTCATGAAACTAGTGCAATCTTCTAAGGTTTGCATATTTTCAACTATCCATTCACCATTAAGCATGAACAATAGATGAATTTTAAGTGCACCAATAAATTAATGTTCAGACTAACTTTACACTATTGTTTATCATCAATAAACAACAAAAAGTATGAACAAGGGAGGCATCAACACCATGGCATTCTTCACCATTAAAGTGAAGCATAACACTAACAACTAAAGCAACTTGCAAATAAAACCGCAAAGCTAAAATATAATATTGAGGAGATGAATCATGCGCACATGTGAAGAAACACAAGAACCCATCAAAATAATGCAATTCTCATTAAATTTTTGCGGCATGCCATTACACAACTCAACTCTCTCTTTTAAAATGAGGGGAGACCCCTATTTAATGGGTGATCCCACAATATTGGTTTACAATTTTTGGCCAAACTGGACACTAAATTGATTTTTTCTAACTAAATCTTCACTTTCGAGCACCTATAGCACCTAAACCGTGAAGAATTTGAAGATGATGCAAACTAGTGATTTGTGATATTTTGTCTGTAGATTCTAAATATATTTTTTCAAATTTTTGGAATCAAATTGCACTTCTTTTTCCATCTCCTTCAAAAACTATTTTTTTCAATAAACACCATTTTAAAGGAGTGATGCTTACCGTATACAACATAACTTTTTTTCCATGAAGGATAAATTGTATTTTTTTTAATTTAGATTTGTAACTACGATATCTAGTGCTACTAATTGGTTTCATAGTTTTTATTGAATATTTTTCCTTAATCAAGATTTGAATTCAAACCAATTACAATTTAGAAATAAGCAGACCGTATACAACATAACTTTTTTTGTATGTATCGAAATTCAATTTTTTTTGTTGGATCAAGGACATCAATATCTAGTGCACTGATATTTTTCAAAAAAAAAATTGATAATCTGCTATTTTTCCACATGTGCAGAACGGAGAGCTTGATTTTCAGTGAAAAACCTATGTTTAATCAAACTAAAGAAACAAATACATAATAAAACCAAAACATATTAAAATTATATTTGTCGGATAGATTGTTCCAAGGACTACCATCATCTAGTTGGGTCTATGAAGTCTCCTCTATTTTCATCCTTAACTCGAGCTTCGAAGGGAAAAATTCTGGATTCTTTTGGTGCCAGAGGGGGAGAAGGGGGGAAAGGGTGGTTCAAGCAAAAACCCCCTTGGAGGTTCACTCGAACTAAGGTTCAAGCGAACCCCCTTTCCAAAAACCTTTCCTTTATTTTTTTCCTTGGGAAATGTGGGACCCAAAATTTAATGGGTTCGCTCGAAGGGGGTTCTAGCGAACCCTCTTTAGCTTCGCTCAAACCAAGTGTTCATTCAAACCCCCAAAAACTAATTTATTTTGCATGCGGGCATTTTTTGCAATTTTCCTTCCTCACTAGAATTGTAAACCAGTTTTGTGGGTTTACCCTTACAGTTTTCCAAAAGTGAAATGAATGGCTAGGATTTACTTTCATTGTGTGGCCAAGATTCATTTTACATTAGGGTTTCACCTACCCCCAAAATATAACAATATAAAATACATCTTTTGTCTCTTCCCTATTCTTTCATCTAGTGACCCTGACACTGTAGCAGTTTTGTCTTTTAGTGACTACCTTCTCTTTTAACTACACAGTTAAATATTCATCATCAATGACTGGTTTTCTTACATTTTTCTGGAGGGTGGCATACTCCACAAATTTTCCCATTAGAGTCTGGAGCTTATCCCATTCCATGATGTCAAATTGGAGGATCTAAAAGGTCAACTTCTTAAATCTCTTGGACATCTACTCCCAATGTTTGGTGCATTTGGGTGTGGCCTTAATAACCTGCTTGAACTGAGTGAAATCCCTCACAACAAATTCCATGAAATCTGGTGACATGACATCTGCATCCCCCTTCTCCATCTTCTTATGAAAGAATGGCTTAATCCTCTCCAGATCTAGTTCTAGGGCAGGCATTTCATAGTCTATCATCATTTCTAACTAGTCCTCACTGTCGATCTTGTGCTCCATAACCTATTTGAGGTCAAGTTCTACCTCATGTGAGACCCTCTCTAGGACTTCCTTCCTATGGTCAAGGACCATTTTCCAGGTTTCTACCAGCCAATGATCATCTTCTATGAGCCCCAACTCCTTTTCCCATATTTTCTTGGGAAGATTGAGAATTATCTTGAGCTTAGGATATGTAATCCTATACAACTCAGTGAACCTATTGCATGTTTTCACCATGGCCTCCAACTACTTTTGTAAATCCCAAAACTTGTTGAACATCTGAGCAATGTGACAGATACCCATGTCGCCATCATATATTACTTGATGGAACCAATCCATTGTGGCCTTGGTCAAATTTTTCATCTTTTCCATTCTATTTAGCTCTTCTTGGGAGAGAAGAGCAGGCGCAAATAATATTTTTGGGGACTTTTCTTCTATGGATGTCCACTATTGGATATAGGCAATGAGATCTTCCACTTGTTCGTTTAGCTCTTCTTTTGTGGTCTAATCTTTGTTCATCTATTGCATGATGGTGACCATAGACCCCTGGAATTCATCTATTTTCTGCTCATGGGTTGTTAGGCCTAGATTGATTGTTGATATGCTATAACTTTGACCTTGCACAGTGCCCGTATCCTTATCCACTATAGGGGTAGCAATTTGTACCTTCCTAGATCCAGAGGCATCCACTATAATATGACTGAACTCTAGGTCTCTTCTCTTTTCCTGTCTTCATTTGTGCTCTGGATAGTATTGCTTCAAGTCTAGCCTTTGAATCAATAGTCACAAGAGTCCTCTTCTACAATTGTCTTTCCAAATAATCAAGTACCTCGGTTTTCCCCTTGGGGGATTCATGATCACCTTCTTTTCTTTGTTCACCTCGAATATATTCCTCTTCATCACTAGGAGCCTCTTAATCAATCCTTTCTTCTTCATCTTAGTCTTTAATTTGTACAGTCTTTTCTTTGTCTAACTCAACAAATGCTATATTCTCTTCAGTGATAGCTTCTTCCTGGGGAATCTTCTCTTTTGCATGCTCGAGCTCATCATGTTGTTTAGGCTTGGGGCTCTTTCTTGGTGCATCTTCTTATTTTTCATCCTTTTCCTTTTCCTCCTCCTTTTTGGGAGGTGCTTCTTCCCCTTGAATCAAACCCTTGACTTGGCCAATTGATGGAGGCTCCTCATGGATCTCCACATCTATATCCATATCAATCTTTTCTTCAAAGACATGTCCTTCAAGATCATCCCCTTCATTTACATCCTTGGACTGTTGTGGCAGTTCTTCCAATTTTTGGTCCGATTTCTCTATTATATATCACTCATTGAGGGCCTCAGTATCCTCCTCTGAAGAATGCAACCTACCCTCATTGAATGCCACTTTTTCTAGATTAATGCTTAGTCCACCTTCTGAATGCTCAAAATATTCATCTTGATCTGAGACCTCAATCCCCTCAATTACATTTCTCGCAGCCTCTCCTTGTCATTTTGCATGACGCTTCTCCATATCTTCTGATATTTGCATTATGGCTTCCATTTTGGGTGGCTCTATAGGTGGTAGAGGAAGAGGTAGGGCAACAGTGATTTGGGCCATCAAAGCTTGAACCATGGGGTCCATGATTACCCCAAAAATTTTAGCGGGCATATTTTGCATATATGTCGTGAAAGCATGTGGCAGAGTAAGAGGTGGCATAATGATAGTGGCTATTGTAGGCGTCAAAGTAGAGAGAGTGGGTAGTGGAGGAGGAAGCGAGGAAGACAACAGTGAGGATGTGGTGGAGGAGGAAGAGTCGAGAACCATTACCAAAGCAGTTGGTGAGGTGGAGGCAAGGTGGACCGAAATATCCACAATAGGTGGGGAGGAGACAGGTAGTGCCTGAGAGACAGAGAGTGGAGGGGTGGTAACAGTGGCAGCAGTAGCAGCAGCAGAAGTGGTAGGTGGCAAACACAGACATTCAGTTTCTTCTTCTCCTTCATGTTGGGGATCCTCCTCTATGGTGGGCATTTCACTCATGAATCCCCCTGTTCTGTTTGCTTTCCTAGTTGAATCTCCCTCCATCATATTTCTAGAGTATATCTTATGTTTAGGATTACACTCAGGCACATCCTTCCTTTTCTTTGACCTTGTCACTGGATGGGACTTGGGTGCTTCCTCTAATGGGGCAGCAGTTGCTCCACTGTTCGTTTCACTTTCAAGCTCATCCTCGAGCTCACCATAAGTCAACTTTGTGCCTTGTATTTTGAGCTGAGCAATTTGGGCATATATCCACTGCCTTGTTCTATTCTTAATGGTTTGTTTCAATATATCAAGGTCAGTGACCTCTTCTTCACTCCAATCTATCACTAGTAGAGGCAAGTTGTCCACAACATTGTACCTATCATCAACATTATTATTGTCTTATTCTACTATCTGGTCGGACACAGGGAACAGATTCATCGACCTCATAAATTGGGTCGTCATTCTCATGTAGTGCCTCATTCACACTTCTTTTTCATCTACATAGTTAGCCTATAATTCTTTGAATTGAAGTCTATGGGCATATTGTCTTTTGACCCATTTCTTTAGTCTTCCATAAGGGTCCATTCTTACCCGTTGGGTGTGGAGGTCCAAGTGGTATTCCCCCAATTCCTTTTTTGAATACTTTATGCATTGGGCAGCCGGACAGGCATATATTCCTTTCCCAAAAGTCAGGGGATATGGAATCCCAACTCTATAATTGCCGCTTAATACTGTGTGGGCATCTTGCAATTATCAAGAAACCTCCAGCGGGATAAAGTGATCATTGGGGTACAATGGAAGTTGATGAGGTCTCCCTGAGAATCCTTTTGTTTGGATATATGTGAATTTAGGGAAATGTGTGAACAGATACCCAAACCGAAGGATGAAGGCTTTGGTGTTGTGTGATACTCTTCTTTCAAAGTCTCCCCCAAGTAGTCTAATGATGTACCCGATGAAGGCATCATTCACCCTCCTATATTCTCCTTTATAGTTTTGGTATTCTAACTGAGGGTAGCAATCATACACCTTGAGGTCTCCTTTCTTTTCTTCTAAGTTGTTTATGATGAAGAGTCCTTTGTAAGGGAACTTTTCCACTAGGAGGTACACCAGATATGTATGTTGTCGCTGATGATCTTGGCCCAATGGAATTTTTTCTTGCCTCAAATGATCTCCTCAATGAAGTAGAACATCCAGTCTTCAAAGAAAGCAACGGTAGGTAAACCCATTACCCTGCTCAGTAGGGTGACTAAGTCATGATATTCTTCATAAAAGTCACTTCTAAATAGTTCTTGAGGCACCTTAGTAGTGTTGCCCCTCTTTTCCTTCAACCAATGCTAGTTGATTAATCTTTTACATCCCAACGGATCTGCTTTCCACATATTTTTGGCATATTCCTTTTATGTTTCCTCCATGACATCGAAAGTGGGGATGTGAAATGTCTTGCCAATAGATCTAGCAAACAAGTCTGCTAATACTCTTCCCTCATGGTCAATGATCTTCCCGTTGTTGTGGTAGCATTCCCTATAGACCATAACCAACTCTAGAGAAATGAGTGCAAGAGGGAATCTGGTTGCCTTAGCGAGGCCACTTTCTCTAATCTTTCGCACATTCTTAGTTGTGGGGCTGATCATTACCCTTTGTCAGAACTCATCAATATCCACATGTCCAAGGTTTGTATCTGATACAGAATCTCAGGTGGAAGTAATCTTGGAGGTACACTCCACTCCATGAAATTGGTACTTCATCTAGTCTTTCTCCTCCTTTCTTCTCAGTACGTGTGCAGGTTTCTTTCCATTTTCTTTCTTGTAGATTTCCCTGATGGACCCGCAGCAAGTTCCATAAATTTTGCATACAATGATGTAGTGAGTGCATTCATATAAAAATTAGGGCAAGCGTTAGTTAAATCTTGCAAAATGGGGGTTAGATCCAATAATATATCATTAGAAGATCATAAAATTTATCAATATCCATCATTTAAGGATCATTTGTACCATTTACGGGGATGCAAGTTTCCCTGGGTTGGAGGCCATCAAGAGGAACTAGGAGCAGGATGGCGCTGAGGCCACGAAGACCCATAGGCGACCGCCCACAACAAATATTTTGCATTAAGAATTTGGCAGTCAAAGTTTGCATGAAGTAGTTTGGCACGTGCGGAAGTTGGCTAGGAGGCACTCGTATTGCTTGATTGATCATTATGCCCTTGTGGGTCTGAGGCATGTGGAGGCAAGAAGGCTAAAGGATGTTTGGGACCTCTGCCATTAAGTAAAGGAAATCAGAACATAGTTTTCTGCGGGCAGAAGTGCGCATTGCAAGACCCATAAGCTCCTTGGACACCAGGCATGATGCATTGAAGTTTTGACTGATTCAGAAAATGCGGAGGAGATATGTCAGGATGTTGTTGTGTGATTTTCATTAGGAATGGCACCAAAGGGATGGTGTTCTACATGCGGTGGTATGCATAGACAGACCTACAATGAGCCCATGGATTGGGTGAATATGTTAGAGGTTTTCAATTTTTAGTAAGGGAAACTTCCCTTGCGGGATCCGTAATGCGAGAGGTCGCAGGTGTGAGGGCATTAAGAAGTGGTGACAATAAAATAGCCACCCACAAGTGACTACCAGCACGAACCCATTTGCATAACCATTCTAACTTATTCATTATTCATGGAAAATCAGGAACGACGATAGCTGACATGGACTCCACACTATGAGCGGAAGGAAGGGCACCACCACTAGTGAATTGCAAGCGGGTAATGGCAGGCCGCAGATAGCAACCTATAAGGAACGGTCCGCAGACCCCTTGGGACATAGCGATTTTTGCACCTGATAGAGATTATCTCAACAAGGCCCACGATGCAGAAGGAAGACAGAGTTCGGCCATTCACCAATGGGGGCATGGGGACGGCCACCTGTGAGCGACGGCCTACATGCAGTGGGTCGAAAACTCAATTTTTTCATTTAATGTTTTGATGTTTTTGTGTTTGACCGGGGTGATGGTAACAACATTGTAAGCCACAAAGGACTTTATGTCATGTGAAGAACAGTGACGAAAACATAGGGTTTCACATTGTTGTGAGGGTGTTGTTTGAGAAATTTTTAAAGGAATTTGAATGGCATCATGAGTGAATTTTATGCGGGACTAACTGCAATGATAGTCGTTGAGAATTTTTAAGGTTTTTCCTCGAGATTTAATCATTTATTTGTGAACCCTAGTTGTGGAAAATCATTCATTTTAATATTTTGAGGGTTGACATACCTGAGAGAGGCATGGGAAATTGATGGCAACCTTGGTTATGATCTGTTGGGAGCTTATGTGGGCATGAGGACTTCATTCACCATTTCACTCTCTTCAAAATTCAAACTAGCAAGTGTGAAAATGACAGGTCCAGACATGTATTTGTAGGAAAAGGGTCATTTATGACCCACATTAAATTCTAGGTACAGTAATAGGTAGGGTAGTTGAAGGTACAGAGACCCAATCTGGTGCAGACGTTGGACGACAACAGATGGTGCGGGCCCCACAATGTGGGAAGAACCCTAGGTCTCGCCACTGGTAAGCGGCCGAGAGGTGATAACGCATGATAATGCAAGACACGCCATGCAGGTGGATGTCTAAGGCCGATCGTTGGTCAAATGATGAAGGGATAGCAATGTCACTCAAAGGGACCTGCAAATGTGGATCCGCAAGGTCCCTAGACGTCGGGGCAAAGGACTGAGGGAAGTTTGCATGGTAATCTCCACAGGAGCTAAAGACTTAGGGAATTTTGGGGTGATGAATTTGGTCAACTGAAGAATGATGACTTTAATGTTCCTAACCACTTTAGGCTCAAAATTAGGGGCATGCAAAATGAGGCAAAGGCAAAAGAGACCTAGCGAAAGCAAAAGGAAATAGGGGGTCCCCATTCTAAACGAGGCGTGTGTGTTATAGGAACAACAATTGGCGACTCCACTGGGAGAACACTCTCGAGTGCTGTAAGGGTAAGGATTTGAATTTGGAACCTAGAATTTATGGTTTTGTAAAACAGAAGCTAGTTTCAATAAGTGAACCAGGATCTTAAAGGAGGATGAGATCCTTGGTTGAATCAAGTCACGGGGTATCTCAAAAGTGTGTGCAATGAGTTAATTTCCCTTCTTTAGAGACCATGATGAACAACAGTCAATCAGTCAAGGCAAGCTACGTAAACTATCTAACTCCAAAAGTAACCTGGACATTGCTCCACTTCCAGTCAAGCATCCATAGCCCCGATGGAGTTATCGTTGTGATCCAACAAACATTGCTCTCTTGCTAGCCGGGCGTCCATAGCCCCGATTGAGTTGCTTGCACACCCACATAGTTGCATGTTTCATAATTTTATTTTCTCTTTTCTTTTGACATTTTCTTTGATACACTTTCTTTGCTTGATTGCATAAGCACTGAAGCTTACAATGGGTTTGGGATCACAGTGGTCACTGGAGCAGACCTAAGATTTTTCACTTGCAGAAACCTCATAACGACTATCATATAGCCCATCATAAATATTTAAGATGTGTTTTCGTGAGTGATCTAAGATATATGTGAGGAGATTCAAATAAGGGTTTTGTCCTAGGTTAAGTTAGAGTTCAAGTAAGGAAACCTACTTCAAAGGAGTGGTTAGAAATCAATAGTAACAAATGAAGACTTATCCACAGAACAAATAGGAGTGGGTAGCAAAGTGGGCCCTTTTATGAGCCAAGCATGGCCACCACATCAAAAGAAAGAGACACCCTCAAAAAAATAAGAGTCAAGAAAGCAAATGAACGTGAGGCAAAAGCGACGCAGCAAAGCAAAAGAACCTATGCTAACCTATATACAACTATATACAAAGAATGAGCTTGAGCAACTCAGGCAAGGAAATAATGCTTGAGGTATTACCCATTGGCAGGCAACGAGACATCCTCCCCAGTGAGTGTTTTGAGGCAAAAGGAATTATCTCCTAGAATTTATGAAATCTAAAAGGTGTCAAGCTAGAGCTTGTCGAATTTTTCATGTCCCCCTTTTTTTTCATGGGCCTTGTCCCAACAGAGGACCAAATCAGTAATCCTAAAGGCCTTTACTTTGGCTTGGCAATTGAACCATCTTTTGACTATTCCCTGATGTTTGGTGAAATTTTATATTGCTTGGTCACAGACTTCTTGGCATTCTCCTTCCTCATAAAAAGTGTCGATAAACTAGAGCATGGGAATCTTGAGGTGAACAGGGAAGATAGGCTCTAGGCGATAAATGAGATGAAACGGGGTATTACCCAGGGCAGCCTTATGCCATGTACAATCTACCCTAAGGGAAAAATGCAGTTGGGTGTGCCAGTCTTTTGGGTTCTTATCAAGCAATTTCTTGATCATAATTAGTATATTTTTGTTTGTTGAATGAGCTAGGCCATTTCCCTGAGGGTAATAGTTAGATGAGAATTTGAGTGAAATCTCGTGATTGAAGGCCTAGCTAGCAAACTTAAGGGATGAAAAGGCAAGGCCATTATCACACACAAGGGAAAATGGGCAATTGAAGTGATTCAAGATAAAACTTTCTAGAAAATTAGTAACAACTTCAGTGGTGCATTGCCTATATGTGATTGCTTTTGTCCATCTAGTGCAGTAATCAAAAGCAGTCAAAATGTGTCTGTGGCCCACAGAAGATGGTGGAATTACCAAACCAATGAAGTCGAGTCCCCACTGAGTGAATGGCCTTACCTCCAAGACTAGTTGCAATGGGACAGCAGTGTTCCTTTCCCAAGTAGCGACGATTTGATAGATGTTGCAGGTTCTGATGTGGTTATGTGCATCCTTGAACAATGTCGGCCAGTAGTATTCGGCTCACAAAATATTATGAACGGTTAAAGGGTCGGATTCGTGACCAGTGTCAAATTTTTCATGAAACTCTCTTAGAACCCAAGCTACTTCTTCTATTCCAAGGCATCTAAGATAGATCCCTTCATGATTTATCTTATACAGTATCAATCCTTGCAGCATATAGTTGCTACTCTTCAATCTAAAGGCACATTTTTGTACTCCTTGCAATCATGAAGGGAACTTGTTGTTTAGCAAATAAAAAACAATGTCATCATACCGTTCTCCTGGAGAGACATCCTCCAACTGGTATTGTTGTACTGTAAGCTCAGGTCTAGTTTTTGTCATTGTACGGGTGAGGGCTTTCCCTCGAACTAGTTGGGTGATCCCACAAAGCTGGTTTACAATTTTTGGGAGATTCTGATTTTTGTTGAAATCACATATTTTTAGAAAATATAATGATTTAAGCCTTAAAATTTTCTATTTAAATCATTCCAATTGAAGAGGGTTTGATCAAACTACCTTAGATCAAACCCCCTTGGATAGAACCCCACTAGTTTTAAACCATACCTATAACAGAGTCTCCTTTACACCTATCAAAATGTTGATAAAAAACCACTTTTGATTTACCTTTTGTGAGATAAAATGAATTAATTTAACATTTTTTTTGTAAATATGTAGTCCTTATTATAGGCTTCCCAAGAAGTATAATTTTAAATAAATTTAATTTTATTATTATATTTATTTTTTATTTCTTGTGAATGTAGTTTTTTCACCAAAAATCAAGCTCTTTATTCTGCACATGTGGAAAAATAGCAGATTCTCAAAAGAAAAATAGAAAAATATGAGTGCACTAGTTATTGAAGTCGTTGATCCAACAACAACAAAAAAAAAATTTGATACATACAAAAAAAGTTACGCATTATACGGTCGTGTTATGTCTGAATTATAATTAGTTTGACTTCAAAACTTGATTAAAGAAAAAATATTTAATAAAAAACTATCTAACCAAGTGGAATCACTAGATACCAGAGTTACAAATCTAAATTCGAAAGAAATAGAATTTTATCCTTCATGGAAAAAAAGTTGTGTTATACGGTGAGCGTCACTTTTTTTAAAAATGTTGTTTTTTGAAAAAACCTAGTTTTTGAGGGAGATGGAAAAAAGAAGTGCAATCTGATTCCAAAAATTTTGAAAAAAATATATTTAGAATCTATAGACAAGATTTCATGAAACTCTAGTTTGCATCATCTTCAAATTCCTCACGGTTTAGCCGCTATAGGTGCCCAAAAGTGAAGATTTAGTTAAAAAAAATTATTTCAGTGTCCAGTTTGGCCAAAAATTGTAAACCACTATTGTGAGATCACCCAACTTCATGGGTTGAATCTCCATGCCGTATTATTGTAGCAACATGACCCATTTTTCTCTTCTTTCTCCTAACTCATTCTACATCAATAGCGTCTTGACAATTGGATCTAGGATGATTGCAAATACCTTGTTCTAGAGGATGTAGTGTTGAAACTTCTTGAATCCTTTGACCAAGGCGTAGGCTTGTTTTTCAACATTGTGATATCTTAACTCTGCATCCTTCAGTGGAGCACTCATAATGCAATAGGGTGTTCATTCCCTTCATCATCTTTTTGGGTTAACATGTTGGAACAAGAATGATTTGAAGCAAATAGGTAAACATAAAATGGCTTCATATAGTCTAGACTAACTAGCACTAGTGCATCTGTAATTGCTTTCTTGATTTCTTCAAAATCATTCTTCGCCTCCAATGTCCACTCCACTTTAGCATCTTTCTTAAGCATAGCATTCAATGACTTGACGATTTCAATAAAACTCGAACTTTCTGATGAAGTTGATCTTTCCAAAGAAAGACTTCATTTCCTTCTTGCTACCAGGGAGTTGAATCTTTAATATGGCCTAGATGTGTTTTGGATCAATTGAAATCCCTTTTTCTGAGATCACATATCCTAGGAGCTTTCCTTCAGTTACTCCAAAGATGCACTTCTCCAGGTTCAACAAGATGCCAAACTCTCTACATTTTTGGAAGACCTTGCACAAATCAGGACATGGTCCCTTCTTTTCTTAGAGAATACAATGCGTTCATCCATGTATATGATGATGCATTTTACGAGGAGATCTTTGAAGGAAATATCCATTGCACGTTGAAATGTGGTGTCGACATTGATTAATCCAAATGACATTCTCTTGTATGCAAATGTTTCCCATTTTGTGGTGAAAGTTGTTTTGTGCCTATATTCATACTACACCATCACTTGGTTATATCCTGAGTATCCATCCAAAAAAGACATCATCTGAGATCCATTAACTATTTGCAATACCTCATCTAGTGATGGTATCGGATAATTGTCCTTTTCAGAAGCTCTATTCAAATTCCAAAAATCCATGTATAATCTGATCTCACCATTCTTATTTTTTACTAGAACTAAGTTTTTCACCCATGTGGAGTGCCTAACTAGGAAGATAATTTGGGTGGACAACAACTTTTGAACTTTGTAGATAATCGATTCCAATAGTGCATTGATTAGGCTTTAACACTACCAAAAAGGCCTCACATCAGGCTTGAGGGGAATGGTGTGAGCGATAATTGAAGTGTCGTATGTTTTTAGATCCTCGTAGCTCCAAGCAATCACAACATGGTGCATGTGCAAGGCATCAATGATTCCATTTCTTTGGGTGTGCACACCTTGCCAATGAACATGTTCTTGATTTCTTCAGTCCTTCCTAGGTTGTGAGCTTCACACTAATTGTCAATTGAGTCCTTGGTTTGTTGATACTAATCCCTTATCTAATCCAAATCAAATTTTCTCTCCAACTAAACCATACCTTGTGGTATTGTATTTGTTTTGAGGTTAATGACCCCCTTTATGTCTAATTTAGCTTCCTAAGGCTCCACTTCATCAATGATTTGGGTTGCAAACACATCAAAGCTTGTGATGAAATCAAGGATGTGCTTATCATCATTAAAGACTTGGAAGTTGGTAACATTGTTAGGCACTAACAGGGTGGAGGTGAGCTCTACAATGAATTTCCTCAAGCCAATCAAGGACAAAGGTTGGAGAGTGCTTGTTGCTTGAGCTAGTGCATTGGCAGTATGATTTTTAAAACATGGAATCAGCTGAATATTGAATGCATCAAGGTATTCTATGAGATCCCATACCCTAGGCCTATAGTTTGCTAGTCTCCTATCATGACAAGAGTAGAGCTTCCTGACTTGTTTCACTACTAGCTCGGAATCACCAAAGACTTGGAGCATTTTGAATTTATTTCTTAATCCCATCAAAATTCTGTGAACTAATGCTTTATATTCTGCTACATTATTGGTACAATAAAATTGAAGTATGTGGGCAACAAAATGCGGCTTACCCATGGGACTGATGAGTTTGAAGCTGGAAAGGTTTCTTAGTCCTTCTAATTCGAGTAGGATCTTAAAGTAGAATAAATCAAATTCGACCAATTAAATAAATCTCATTTATTTAGTAAAGTCCAAATTTGAATTATTCCATCAACGAGTGCATAAGATGAAGTGTGGACCTATAATGAAGGTTGGGGGCACTCCAAGGAACATTTAAAATCACACTGTTAAGATCTGCAAGTCATAGGAATGATCCACCAATGATCAGATGGCTCCTACTCCTTACTTGGACTTGGACCCATCGAAGCACAACATCCAAAACTTAGAAGAATCTCTAACCTCAGGGTCAATTGAACATGCCTCTTTCCCTAGTTGTGCATCTACTTTCGTATCTTTGAGTGGTGGCATGGACTCAAACTGGCCTTGATCTGGTTGTTCCTCTTTTGCAACCCCCTTCGGGGTGACCTGTCCCTTGATATGTTTAACTACTATTTGACATAGGTAGCATTAAAATTCTGAGTGGGCAGCATTGTGTACCCTACACCAACTTGGCAATAATAGTTCCTAAAAAATCCATTTTGGCTCCTAGGCTAAGCTGATCTTGCACACATTTATGCATAAATTCTTGGAATCCACCCAGCAATCCAAGGTTACCATCCTCATAGGATTCTTCATCGTCGAATTCAATCAGCACCTTTGTACTTTCAGGTACATGGGTTAGGTTGGTAGGAGCACTAGACCTCTCTAGCCACTTCCTCTTCCTGGAGTTCTTGCTCATCTTGATAAGCCATTGGATAGTAATTCCCCAATTATATTTCTACAAACAACACCTCATTTGTATTGTTGTACTCCATGATCATGAACTTCATACGAGGCTCTCGGTCGATGTGGATCTGATTAGGTAGCCCCTTCCAAGGCAACCACAAGTGAGAATAATTTGTGGTAGTGTACCCATTCAGAGCATGGGTAAAGTCTCTACCTAGTATAATACCATATGTGTCAGAAATGTTAGCAACTTGAATGTCAATCACCTGTTGCACCCTTGGATCAACATCAATTTGCATGGGTATCCTATCCATTTCCCCAACTATGTTCACTTTCGTCTTGTCCAACTGAGTCACCTTCTGTTCGGACAAAGTTGGAGTTATTCCTAAGGCCATGCATATTGCCAAAGGCATAACATTAGCTGAGGCTCTGAAATCAAGTAGGCAGTTATGTAGATTTTTGTCAAATATTCTAATGGTTGTCAAAAAAGGAGGGGTCTCCAACTTTCCCTAGAACAGCCCCACGGACATGTCGGCTTGGGATACTTGATCTTTGTCCTTATCATTTTTTTTGTCCCTAGCTTGAGATTGATTTGACTCTCTAGCTAGAATCTTGTCTAGTGACTAAATTTTATTGACTTGCTAACTTGGGGTCTGATCCGGTCTCTTACCTAGGATTTCCTTGATCACAGGTTCATTATGGGTGATGTCAAAGGAAACCCTTTTAGCAGGTACCTCTTGGGTTGGTTTGGATGGGGAAGTACCATTGAGCATTCTAAAGAAATCATTTCAGACAGTCGGGACCTGGAGTAACTCAAAAGCTAAAAGATTCAACTTAACCTTCTTGAATTCTTCGGTGACATATTCCCCCATTTGCTCAACCTCTACTTCGAAAGATTTGTCTTGGGAGGAACTAGGAGGATGATCCTGATTTTGATTTGGCTGCCTATTCCTATTGAAGTATTGGGTAGGTACATGAGCGTAATTTGGATTATTGTTGGCATTGGGGTCAGGTGGAGTATTGAAGTTGTTAGGTGAGGTAGAAGTCGTGAAAGGACCACCAACCTATCTATTCCTCAAATTATATGGGGTTTCCCTTTGATGGAACATTTGGACCTCATCCTCACACAGCTCTTCCTCATCTACCAGACCATTATCTATTGAATCAAAGAGTTGGGATAGGGCATTATCATTACTTACATCTTTCACTTATTCGTTCCTTGGGGAAGTGACCTATTTGGGCATGTTGTTTTCACTTTGTGAAAATGGGGCTTGATTGACCACCAGTGCCAAGGAATCATAAGGTTCAGAGGGGACCAAGTCTCTACAACCTGGGCCATCAACGACATTTTGGACCTCTACTTGGAAAATTTTCATTGCAGGTTGAAATTTGGGACAGTCTAACTTGGAATGCCTATTTGTTTTGTGAATGCGGCACCATCCGGACAAAGCAACCTTGGCCAAATACACTCTGCTTATTGGTTTTTCACTACTACCTGGTTGGTCAAGGGGTGTGGGAATGCCTCTGTTATTTGGCTTTGTGTTCCATGTGTGATTCTATCATTGTGTGGGTCTCCTTTCAAAGCCTTGGCCTAAATTTTGACCTCTCTCATAGTTATGTATGGAGGAGGCACCCATATCACAGCTATCTCATGTTGGGTGAAAATTATGTAATCAACTTTTTAATAGATTACACAACTAGGACTTCAGCCATAGCTATGTGAGATGTAATCTCTCCTCTCAGAAAGGGGAGGTTCCCTTCTTACTGCTTTCAGAAACAAGTAAAACTAAGTATTTACAACATGTACCCTATGACTAATGGATTCGGGGTGTGCAAATTCATCCTTCTCTCTTTTTTCAAAGATGTGTTACAATGCTCCACGGTCGATAGTTCTAATTCGATACAACTTCAAACTAAAGACAAAGAAGTAATTTCCAATATCTCTATCTTGACAAAGCAAAGTGTAGAGATACCAGCATAATAACAATAACGATAAAAATGAGAAAGGAAAGCTTACGAAGGCACAAAGTCATTTTGTAACTTTCTAAAAGTAGATCCTTGAGATACATAACAAGTGTTATATTAGAAGTGCAAATTCTTCTAGATACATCACCACAATAGTTTCACAAACAGTGTGGACAAATGCAAGCACAAAGTCTTGCAGTTTATTCACCAAAATAGTTCCACGAACAACACGAACAAATGTAAGCAAAAATTCTTGTAGTTTATCCACCAAAGGTTACTCAAACATAAAATTAAATTCAAAGTAAAGAATGTAACACAAAGTTCACATAGATTTACTTGAAGCCCTTAGATCTTACACAATAATCACCACCAATCTTAATCAACTTCAAAAGACGATTGATCCAACGCAAAGTTTGGTATGTAATTTTACTCCTTTGATTTCCTAGATGAAATGTAATTGCACCTTCAAGATCACTTGATGAAATGTAATTGCACCAAAAATATGAGATGTAATTTCTTGAAGACAAATTACACTTTGACTTTGGTCAAATTTAGGTGATATTTTCCTTAATTAGCTCACCTAACTTTCCTAATTTTACTCCTTTGATTTCCTAGATTTGCTCATCCCTCTCCTCTATATATATGAGGGATTTCTATTGTATTGTTTATCTTTTATCTCTAGAAACGAAGTGTTGCTCATTTTGCAACAAATGTATGAAACTTTGTGTTCATTTTGTGAATCTAAATCTTATCAATAAAGAAGGAAGTTGCATACCAAACTTTGTGTTAGATCAATCGTCTTTCGAAGTTGATTAAGATTGGTGGTGATTATTGTGTGAGATTTAAGGGCTTCAAGTAAATCTATGTGAACTTTGTGTTACATTCTTTACTTTGAATTTAAGTTTATGTTTGAGTAACCTTTGGTGAATAAACTGTAAGACTTTGTGCTTGCATTTGTTCACATTTTTCGTGAAACTATTGTGGTGATGTATCTAGAAGACTTTGCACTTCTAATATAGCACGTGTTGTGTATGTCAAGGATCTACTGTTGGAAAGTTATGGAATGACTTTGTTCCTTCGTAAGCTTTCCTTTCTCATTTTATTGTTATTTTTATCATGCTAGTATCTCTACGCTTTGCTTTGTCAAGATAGAGATATTGGAATTACTGCTTTGTTCTTAGTTTGAAGTTGCACAGAATCAGAACTACCAACTGTGGAGCATCGTAAAACATCTTCTCTGAAAAAATACATAAGGATGAATGTGACACAACTTGAATCCATTAATCATAGTGTACATGTTGTAAATACTTAGTTTTACTTGTTTCTAAAAGTAGTAAGAAGGGTGCCTCCCCTTTCTAAGAGGAGAGATTGCATATCACATAGCTATGGCTGAAGTCCTAGTTGTGTAATCTATTGAAAAGTTGATTACATAATTTTCACCCAACAATTTGAATATATACACGAGGATTGAGGGCTCAAAGAGTAGCAGATCCACTTTTTGAAGAGTTGTTGCAACATAATTTTCCATTTACTCCTTCGTGAGTAAGATCACCATTGCAACGTGTTGTAAGCTACCCTCCGTAGCCAAAGATCTCCTCTCCTAAGTGTTTGGTTTGTTTACCGTAGGCATCCTATTCAGGTACCTGTTGTGCAACCAACTATGGCCACACCACCCACAGGACCGGGGAGAAATGCTTTTGGTCCCCTTCATTTGGTTGTACCTTTGCATGAACTTTCATGCATTTCAAGAAAGCATCTCCTGAAGTTTCAAGGTGACAGAAAACAACATCATGATGAACACATATCTGCATTCTATATCATTTGTGGTTTTCTTGACATTGAGCATTGAGACATTTCCATAAGATTGTTCATTGAATCCCTTCAAGGGGTTTCTGCCGAATGGTTCTTTACTCTTCCTAATGCTTCAGTCACCAACTAGGCCACTCTTTACATGAATTTGGAAGAAAGATTCAAACCTACTGAAGATTCACTCACTTTGTTGGCACAACTAACCACCATGCACAAAGAGGCCCACAAGCCCATGCACAAGTTTGTAGCTAAGTTCAACAAATTGGTGACGTAGACCCTGAATGATGCAAGACCGATGGATCATAACCTGAAGTGCTTCTTCATCAACATGCAACTCCCCAAAGTAAGTTTCTACTTATGCAGGGAAAATCTTGCCAATGTCGAAGCAGCTCAACAGCTAGCTACCAGCCTGGAAGATGACATGATCCTTACTGGAGAAATAAGAATGGGAACCAATACCAACAAAAGGATGCAAGCCTCAGGGTCTTCAACATCTAATGTTAATGCTCCCAATGCTAGCTCTAACTTTATGGATCCTATGGTCCAGAGGCTGGAAAATGAAGTCTTTTCTTTGAAAAAGCAAGTCTCCAACAACAACAACAATAGCAACTACAAGGACATCCCAAGGAGAACTTTTCCTAATTATGCTGGCAACAAAAATCAAAATCGTCTCCCAGTGTCCCTAGGAAGGCTTTCTCTGGAAGCCCCACCCACTAATAACATCGCAGGATATTATGAGGCTAAACAAGATGATTATGCACAGCAAGATTACCCTGAAGAAGAAAATGTTGACCTCTTCCAAGAAGAAATTGAATCGGTTGGTGACTCCAAGATTAGTTGCTTATAAACAGTGGAAGAAGATGAAGAAGAAGACTTGGTGACAAACACTTATGTTGTTTTCATGTGGCATCAACAAAACCAGCTTGATAAAGCTCAAGTTGTTGCTCCACCTAAAAAAGAGAATCCGCTTGTCACAATTTCTAAAAGAGGATCTCCTCTCCCTTGTCAACCTAAGAAAGTAGCAAGTCCACAAGTAAGCACACCTCATCCCTCTTCATCAACTCTCACTATGTCTAAAGCTAATCCTCTTGTTCCAAAGACCAGTGTGCCTTTCGTTAAACCAATCAGTGAAGTTACTACTTCGAGCTTATAAAATTATTTCTAGGCTTTTGACATTATTGACCATGCCAAGAAAACCAAGGTCCAAATTTCTGAGGCTGAGTACCTCAAAGCCAACCCTGACTAATTTAACAGAATTTTTAAGTTCGTTAATGACAAAGGAATTACCCCAAGTCAGGATACACCTCCTGACGTTCCTATTACTCCTAAGCCCAAAATTCCATAGATTAACCTTGTGTCTACTCCTCCAACTGCCTCCAGACGCATTGATCCATTTTTTATCTCCCTACTTGTAAACGATTTTAAACTAAGTAATTGTGTTATAGATTTTGGCGCATCTGACAATGTGATGCCTGCCAAGGTAGCTACTACCTTAGGATTGGATCTAACTAAAAATTATGGCCATTGTTTCTTCATGGAGAATAAACAAGTACCTTTGATCAATCAGATCAAAGATGCATAGTATGCATTTGTTGCGTACCCAGAAAAGAAAATAAAAATGACGGTTCTCGTAGCCGATGTACCAGCATCTTAAGAAATTCTCCTTAAATGAAATTTCTATAAAGATGTAGGAGGAGAACTAATTATGGATATTTCTGAAGCCAAAATACCTATCAAAGGTATAATGCAAAAATTGATTCTTGAAAAGGAGTCAAAATTTTCAGTAACCCAATCAGATGACCCAAGAGCTCAAATCTTGTTTGAGTCTTCAGGTGTGGGAACTTACTATCTACAAACAGAAGAGGTTGGTGAATACTCGACTAGAAATAAGTTAGAGAATGACAATGCTTCCTCAACTTCAAATGAATCATCATCAAGTGATCTATCTATCTTTGATCATGATTCCTCATCAGATGATGAATCTTCAGACTTTGACACTATCAACCTTGGTGACCCAAATGGCATTTGGTTGCTTGAAATTGATGGCAACTTCTCTTCCACCAGTTCTAGAGCATCAATGGTTTTTATTTCCCCCACAGGAAAATATTTCCCTTTTTCTTTCAAGTTACAATGTGATAACACTAATAACAGTGTCGAATATGAAGCTTTGTTATTAGGAATGTAAGTTGCACTAAAGAAGGGTATAAAAAATCTCCATGCACAAGGTGATGTCGAGTTGATATTATGTCAAGTAAGCAATCTGTATCAAACGAAAAATGATAGACTCAAGCATTATCGCAATCTAGTTTGGGATTTCGTTGAGGAATTTGAAGCTTTTGATATATATGTTGTCCCCAGAGAATATAATACTAGAGCTAATTCTTTAGCAATCACAGCCACGCTCTTGGTACCACATAAATACTTACAGGGTTCTACCTACACCATTAAACTAGTTTTTTGCCCAAGTGTCCCTGACAATTCAGAGAACTGGCAAATTTTCAATGATGATCATTAGATCATTTCCTTTCTGGAGAAAGCAAAGAACTTCGATGAATTGTACTTTAAAGGTAGTGATTCTCCACATTGAGAATCTATGTCAGATATGGACCCTATTACAGGTGAAGAATACTTACAACTCAGAGGGAATAAGATTCCCAAAGGATTAGTATCCTTAGAGAAGTTTTTTGAAAGCATGATTGCTATGTCAAGAAGCAATTCTCATATTTTGATTCATGTAATGAAGTGAAACAGATCAATTTGGGAACTGAAGCTAATCCTAAGATGGTGAACATTGGTAAGTGTTGCACGACCGAAGAAAGGAAATAGTTTGCCCATTTATTACAAGAATATATGGATGTCTTAGCATATTCATATGAAGATCTGAAATTGTTTCGGCCCAAGGAAGTGCAACATGATATTCCTCTCAAGGTTGGAGCTTTTCCTTACAAACAAAAGCAAAGACAGTACAATCCAAAGATTTTTGGAACAATCCTGGTGGAAGTTCAAAAAATGCTAAATGTGTGAATAATATTACCTATCCATCATTCAACATGGATAGTGAATATCGTTCTCATTCATAAGAAGAATGGAAAAATCTGTATTTGTGTGGATTTCAGAAATCTAAACCAGTTGTCACTCAAACACAATTATCCTCTTCCAATGATGGACCAAGTCCTACAAAACATGACTAGATCCAAAATTCTCTCCATCCTGGATGGATTTTCTGGTTACAATCAAATTGAAGTTAATTCAAGTGATCAGCACAAAACCACATTCACAACACCATGGGGTACCTTTGCATATTGCAGCATGCCTTTTGGTCTGATCAACATCGATGCCACGTTCCAACATGCTATGGATTTAGCTTTTCATGATGTGATGGGTAAGTTTATCATGGTGTATCTTAATGATATCATGGTTTTCTCTAAACAGCATCATGAACACTTCTACCATTTATGGAAAATCCTTGAGAGATGTCGTTAGCATGGTATTTCCTTAAATCCCAAAAATTCAATTTTTGGGGTTACAAAAGGTAAACTCCTTGGCCATGTTGTGTCTACAAGGGAATCAAAATTGACTTATAAATGTTCAATACTATTAAATCTCTCGCCCTTCCATCAAGCAAGAAGGTTGTCCATTCCTTCTTTGGCAAGGTAAACTTCTTAAGGAGGTTTCTCCTAGACTTTGTGGAGAAAACTCGTCATATTGTAAATATGATGAAGGGTACAACTACATTTCATTGGATGACAGAAGGGAAAGCAGCATTCGATGATATCAAGGAGGCCATTGCTCATGCACTCGTGTTGGTCTATCCCAACTACACCAAAGAATTTATCATGTAAAGTTATGCTTCTAAGCATACACTTTCAGCGATCCTGGTGCAAGAAAACATTGAGGGTTTTGAATCTCCCATTGCATTCATGAGTTGTCCCCTAAAGAATTATGAACTGAGATATTCTCAAATGGAAAAACATGCTTTTGTTGTAGTCAAATATGTTAAGAATTTTTGGTTCTATATTCTAAATAGCCATGTCAAAGTTCTAGTCCTAGACTCAACTGTTAAGTCTATCTTAACAAAGCAGTAATTTGGAACAAAAAGAGGCAATTGGATTGCCAAAATTCAATAATATGATATGGAAATAAAACCCACTAAGTTGATATGTGGGTGTGGGCTTTGTCAGCGTATCATTGAAAATAACCCAGATGAAGAAGTTTTAGACGAGGAAGAGGTGGACCTAAGTACACTTTCAATGGTACTGTTTGTCAGCACCACCGACAAATGGTATTCCAACATCGTCCATTTCCTGACATATGGGGAATGTCCTGATCATTTGACCCCAAAATAAAAGAGAATCATCAAGCTAAATGTTATCAACAGGAGTGCACCCATGTGTGAAAGCAAAGATGCTTTGCAATCCTGTGTAACATGGGAAAACTTTTAGGTTGTGGGTACCCTATGTTGAAATTTAACTTCTAGATTATAAGTCAACTTTCTTTATGATCTTCTAATTATTCACTGTAATTTTGATGGAAAAGGGAAGAAGGCTTGAATTGAATGGATAAACTAAAATTTAAACTATGGTGATGCACCTAATAATAACTACTATGTGGGTTGTTTCACAACTAATTATCTCATAAATCTGTTGACACGATTCAATTTGAGCACCTTAATCACATAAATATTTCACAAAAAGGTTTGTTTAATCTTTCTTTATGAAGGAGACTAAGTTTCACAACCTAAGAGAAGAGATAAACTTAACACAATCTATGACCTGTGAAGAAATTATTTTTGTGTACATGCATCTAGGAAATGAGACAAAAATTTAAAGGTTTTAGATTTAAAACACAATAAATTTACATCAAATCATTTAGAAGAAACAAAACACTAGAAATTGAAGAGGCGAACACTGAATTCAAACCAATATTTTGAAGGAACTTTTGCAAATAACCATACTAAGTAACCTATAAAGTTGTATAAAATACTGCAAAAAATATGAGTTACTAAATCAATCTCTTCTTTGCAGAAATGCAAAGGAAAATTTATCAAGAACTAAAGAAAAAAGACTAAGTCTTTTTCCTATATACAATAAAGGGCTTCAAAAATCCAAGAGGAGATAACTGAAGTCAAAATATCTGAACTACAAAGCTAATGTGAAACTACAATTATGTCTCACCATTTACTCCATTTATTCTTTGCATGATTTTGGGAAAAATGGACTATTTAATTAAATATTAAAGATAATCAATATGATTATTTTAATATTTATCATGTGAGCTCTATTTTTTTTTACATTGCATGGCAATTATTAAGGTAATAAAATATTACCTTTAATATTTAATTACATATTTTGTCTTATTTAAAATCATGCAAAAAGATACAAGATAAGTGTTTTTCACTTTAAAATTAAATGATAATATTGAGACTTAACTCTCAACTCCGCCAATATTCATGATGAATCATCTTTGGTCGTGCAAGCTTGAAAAGTATGCAAAAAAGGCCTCAAAACTAGAGCAAACTGAGTGATTAAGTTTCTAAAACTCCCCTTAAGTGATTGTCAACCCATGTGGGACCTCAAAACTAATGTAGAACTGCCCTTTGAGCCTTACAATTCTCCTAAAAAGATGGATTTGTCTTTTTTCTTAGAAGTGGTGAAGATTTATCAAAAAATACGAACTGGGTCAGTGAGAAATTTAAAAGGTTTTTTCATCTCATTGTTTTATAATTTATATCCAAAAATCATGAAAATCCATATCGTAGTTTTTGAGATATGATTGAAACACACGACCACTATTTGTTGCATCTTTTGAATCTGAAAAGGCAACATGCTGGGCTCAACCCTTGTGGGAGCCCATTTTACACCACATGCTAAAATTTTGAATATTATGAACTAGCCATGAAACATGTACCTGTACCTGAAAAATCTTTGAATGTTTGGTTTTCTTATCTAATTTGCTCAAATGTTAAAAAAATTTATCACCCTAGTTTAATAATTGCCTGATAAAACTTTACTAATTTAGTTGGTAGCTAAAAATTAGCAACACTAAAATCAGCAAACTTCGTCTTATGGGACAATGGCTTGTACAAGAGTGCAATAGATGGGACTTTTCTTCGATGTGTTGATAAGGAATAACAACAAAAAATGTTCAAGTCATATCATGACTTGGCATGTGGAGGACACTTCTCAGTGCCAGTAACCACTCACAAAATCCTGAGAGCTAAGTACTGCTGGCCCACACTTTTTCAGGATACGTACTCTTGGGTGCATAAGTGTGAATTGTGTCAACAATTCATTGGCAGGCCCAAGTTGTCATCCTTGCCATTGAAACCTATGGTAATTGAGGAACCTTTCCAGCAATGGGAAATCAACTTCATTGATGCAGTTAATCCATCATCAAGTGCAGGGCACATCTACGTCCTAATTGCTACTGATTATTTCACCAAGTGGGTGGAAGCAATTCCTACCAAGTGTGCTACTTTAGAGGTGGTATGTATTTTCTTGAAAGAAAACATTATTTCTAGGTTCAACATGCTGAACAAGATCATTGCTGACAATGCTTTTTCCTTCTCGTCCAACAAGATCACTGAGTTTTGTTTCGAACACAACATAACTTTCTCATTCTTCTAACTATTAACCACAAGGTAATGGCCAGCTAAATCTAGCAATAAAAATTTGGTGACTATCATCAATAAGCTGGTAGACAAGAATCAACGTCTATGGCACAAGGCCTTGTATGATGCTTTATGGGAAAACAAGATAACTCTAAAGTAGTAAATCAGCATGTCTCCTTTTCAACACTTGTACGGGTTGAATGTCGAGATTCCTATTACCTATGAACTTCTATCCCTCAAATTGGCTAAGCCATCAAAGATGACACGTTTGATAACTCTGTTAAGAAGTGCATTATGTATCTCTCTGAATTGGAAGAGAATCAGGTTCAAATGGCTGACCACATCGCAGAACACCAAGACCAAGTGAAGAAGCTTTTCGACAAGAAGTCCAAGTCTTAAGAATTTCAAATTGGTGATCTCATTCTCCTTTGGGACAAACGGAGAGAACCAAAAGGTATGCATAAAAAATTTGACTCACTGTGGACAGGACCTTTCCAAATTCATCAGCTACTCAGTGAGAATAGTTTCTTGTTAGCATACGGAGATGGAATGCCATTTTCCCTTCCTCACAACAAGCAACATCTCAAGCACTTTACGCAATAAAGTGATTGGCGTTGGTATGTAAATACTTTTTATTTTTAAGTCCTTTGAGTCTTTTTGTTTTAAGTTGTGTCGTCATCGTCACTTGACTCCAAGCCCAATGGATGGATAAAGGCACTTAAATTCTAGAATTCTTCTCCCTTCATTCATTTCAAAGAACGGTTGAAGGAAGATCCCCAGCAGGAGCCAACTGTTATCATGGAATCAAGCAACGCTCATTCCACAGATAACCCCCCTACAAAACTTGTATGTTTCCTAGGTTCATGAAGTTCAAGCACGCAAAACAAGGTGTTTTTTAAGCCACCTCGAAGTGTGTTCCAAAGCCTCAAATAGTCATTTTGAGCATCCCCTACATTCGCCTCGTGAAGACCTTCGCGGGCTCTCACTATTGATACTTAGTAAATTGTGAAAAGTGTAGTTGTCTTCAAAAACAACGCTCTGCTTCTTTTTGAAAATTTCACTAAGTGTCAAAAGTGCAAGGGCACTAAAAATCAGCACCTCTACACTTAAGTGATTTTTGTTTTGGTGCAATGGCGCTGATTTTTGGCGCCCTTGTACTTTTCTCCTAGATAGTCATTTTTTACTAAGGCGCCATTTTTCTCCTCTTTTGCACTTTTCACTGAAAGTGCCTTAATTCATGCCTCTTTTAATGCACAACTAAAGTTCTTTTAAAAACACTTGGAGATCATTTAAAAGTGATTTTATGTTTCTTATTCATCATTTTTGGTCTTCAACCTACATTTCTTTTGTTGGGAGAACTCTCTTTTTCTCTAGAACGCGTTTTTGGAGATCTCATGCAATTTCAAGTTTGATTTCTTGTGGTTTTCAAGTATGTTTCATTTTTCTTCCTTAATGCATTCTTTTTAGATCTGGTTATTCATTTTGAAATCAAGGAACATGTCTTTGAAATCTCCTTTGTACGTTTTTCTCTTACCCTTTCGTTTCCAAAGCTTTCATGCTTAGGCATAGGTTTTATCTCTTGGCAGAAACACGGTTTTGTTTGTTAGATGAGATATTGAGGTCTCCATGATCCATTGATGTTTTCTTCTCTATCCTTAATGCATTTTTATCTAGTTTGTTGTTCAGCCCTGCATTTTTAAAATGTGTTTTGCTTTCTTTTATTGATTGTCGTTGATTTTTTTTGTCTTTGTTTCATTTTCATAATAGGAAATGCAAAGGTTTTTGAAAGATTTTGGGCTCTTGAGTAAAACTCTTGCTTTTGAGAATACCATGGCATAGAAATGTAGATTAATTATGTCAAAATGTGTTTCAAATGTTGGCATCAAAATGTTCACATTTCCAAGTTTCAAGTGGCGTTTTTCAAATGTCATTTATCTCCATTTTACAAGGCGTTGGGATTCTACATTTTTACACTTGTAAAACCCTGATATTTTCTTCATCTATCTCCATTTGGCAATGGCACTGAAATTCTATACCATTACATTCAAAGTTCTGAACTTCAAAAATTTTAAGTGTCGGGGCACTGATTTCCAGCGCCCTAACACCTCAAAAAGCTTCTAACTCCCCAAGTGCAAGGGAATTGTTTTTCATCACCTATGCACCAGAGTCATTTTACCCCCAAGTGCAGAGGCACTGATTTTCAGTGCCACTACACTTTTCACTACTTTTTTCTTAGAAACACTTCAAACCTTGCCAGTTTCACTCCGAACTTCATTTTTTCCACTTCGTGCATCATTTTTTGTGCTTCATCGACTATTTCATTCTTGCTCGACATCGTTGCTCGCTTCACACATCCCAATGTTATTTTCTGACTAAAATTTGTTCATTCCACATCTTGCAGTTTCTTTTCAAATCTCATCAAAAGATCCTCGAAGTTGTTGCTTGTTGATTCAATTGCTCTTAGATGACTACCCAGAAACCTCCATCGTCTTCAAGGGATAAAAACAAAATGAAGTACAAATATCAAGGTGTTTATCCACTGACAGTGGTGGTCTCCAAGGTAGATGAGATAAAAGACACAGAGGTCGATCATCAAGACCTAGTTGATTTTACAGAAAGAACCGAGAAGAAGCCTCTTAAAGATTCTTGTTACCCAATTTTCACCTACGGGCCCAATCAGGCAGGGAAATCCATGTTTCAGGTGTTCATGAAGGCCAAATGGAGACATTGTTGTGCATAATTAAATCATACCCTTGATGCATTTCTCAAGGAGCTCAGTTGAAAAGCCTCACCTCAGTCAGTTTTGGCATAAAACTCATCAGAGCAGAAAGTCGCCAAGACCCTCCTGTTGTCTTGTCGACTAGCAGTGCGTGTTATCTGTTTGAATGCACCGGTCGCCAGGACATTCGGGTTGCCATGAGTCCTTATGTATCTCGTCGCGTGGGATGTCACACCAAAGGTTGTTCACAAGTTGGCGTCGAGGAGATGTCTCACCGAAATGAAGTACGGTCTCAATGAAAAAAGATGTCAACGGGGAGAAAAGGTGGGCCTTGATGTAATGTCTCGGTGACCAATGATGTCTCACCAAAACAAAATGCCTTCACTAAGAAATGAAGACCTTGGTATAATGTCTCACCGACCAAGCGATGTCTCCCCGAAATGAAGTACGCTCTCGGCAAAAGAAAGAAGTTCGCTGTGATGTCTCGGTGACCAAGCAGAAGTCTCGGCGAAAGTTTTGAGCTCGATATGAGGTCTCACTGACACATGGGTGTCTCGCCAATGAGGGAGCACAGCAGTATAATGATGGGGCTTCGGCATGAGGTCTTTCCAACTTGCCAGTGTCTTGCCAAAGGAGGGACATTTGAGCCTGGGGAAGGTGGTTTGTGTTCGCTATGAGGTCTCACCTAACGAAGCAAGCTCACCGTGACGTCTTGCCGACACAGGGATGTCTCCCCGAAATGAGGTGAGCTCTCGGCGAAGGAAAATGAGCTTTCCAAGAGAGTTTGACATCGATATAACGTCTGGCCAACAGGGTGAGGTCTTGCCGACTGCGGGGTTCCTTCGGTATAATATTTTGTGTTCACTAAAGGGTCTCCCCGACCCGATGGTGTCTCACCGAAGGATGAAGGGCTCAATGAAAGCTCTTGCCGACAATGGAAGGTTTTGCCGATAGCGATCAACTTGCCATGGAAAAGGATATCGGTAGGACTCTTAGCGTCCGCTATGACCTCTTGCCAACTGAAGATCTCTTGCTGACCCGATGTGTCTCTAACGATAGTCTGGGCGATGATGAGGGCGAGATCGGTATGACTTTTGTACTCAATATAGGGTCTTGTCGACTGTCACGTGTCCTATCAATAGCCACTACGAGGTGTACTCGCATTAGGGAGACACAATTAGTGTCTCACCGACATGAGATCCTAATGAAACAACCTTTGACCGTTTGGAATCTATGTGGCATGAGCTCAACCAATCTAAAGGAAACTAAAGGCAAACCATCAGCTGTTTGACTATTTGACTCCCCCTGTGAATGAGACCAACGGAGCATAAACGACATGGACTTTTCCTAAGACTAGAAGCGATGGGTACAGATGTGAGGTATACTAGAAAAAATCCAATCAATATTAATGGTAAAGCTCCAGGGGCATTCAAGGCAGCTCTTCAAGGAAGTTTGAGAGTGGACACGAGGGGCTAGAAGTGAATGTTGTGGCTGTAGAAGAATCTGAAGACTTCTCCTGAGGGTGATCCTTCACACTGACATGGACAGCAAGGATACACATGAATGTAGCATTAACTTCATTTGAAAAGATCTAAGGGGTAGATCTTTCGGAAGACTGATATTTTTGTAAGCCCTAGGGGCCGACATCTTTTTGTATATAAGGCATTTTTGCCTCTTTGTAAAGGAGTTCTCCTTATGCTTTTCTAAAATTTGTGACTTTTGCAGTCCTTTCTCAAATTAGTAAACTTTTGTAACTCATTTTGGAGCATGATATATAAAACTTACCTTGATTACCATTGATGGTTCAATTTGCCTTCTGGTTCTTGCAAAAATATTGTGCATTTTTAGATGATTGATCAAGCTACTTCGTGAAATATTTCTTTTCCTTATAGCTTTGGCTCATGTTAGCATTCCTTTCTTTGCAAAAGTAGTATTATGTAGGTTACAAATTATGTTTACTTAATTGCACATGAGCTTTTAATTTGTGAAAATCTGCTTTTCCTTCTTGAAAGTTTGTGCATGTCAAACCTGTTTGTGAAATACTTATGCATAAACTATAGAAACTCATTGTGCAGTCCCTTATCCATCATAAATATTCAAGTGTAACCTGAGTGTCTCATTTTTCTTGTCATTTTGGTGTATCACCATAGGGTTTAGTTTATTTTATGTATTCTCCTTCTCCCTTTTCCTTACAAATCAGTAGTTTAGGTGATACCAAAGGAAGTCGGCTTTCTCCAGAGGTTGACCTCTATCTACAAGTGACCCACAGCTTTAGAGGTCTTCCCATGTTACACTAAGGTGTTCAACATCAGGTTCGACAGGGTGCAATTTCGGTGGATAACAGTTTTGGCACACCCGGTGGGACTGTTCGAATCAGAACAGTTTGAAAATTACATGTTTATTATTGGTTTTTGATATGCAACCAGTAAGATTCGGGCCTTTCGGAGGTTAACATCGGCATATCATGGCGACTCCATGTACCAGTGCATCATTGAGGAATCCAAAAATATTGAGAAATCTGGTGTTTTTCGCAACAATATCAACCTTTGGAGGCAACGCAAATAGCACCATGGTGACTCCAATTTAATATCAGCTAGTTTTAGTAGCCCAGGTACCTATAGTTAAGGAGGTTTGCTATCTAGACTTGCTTATGCTTCATATTTTACCTTGCAATGTCTAGTTATCAGCAATATAGTGGTTATTCTCCTCCATTTCATGAAAATTTCAGTTCTAGGTCTCCAAACAGCCTTTCTCCTTATTGTAACTAGCATTATCAACAATCCTATCATGCTTTCCACCCTCCCACCCCTGCTCAATTCCCCTCGCAGCATATTAATTCCACTTTGAGCCAGCCTTGTAGCCTCTCGAGTTAGTCCCAAAATTCTAACAATGTGGATACTAAGTTGGGTAGCGTCAAGGAGATGTTGCTACAGTTTCAAAGGTGGATGTTAGACATAGAAAGGGAAAATGAATATAATATGCAGTAAGAGGAGCTTTCCTTTCAAGCTCACATTCGTTAGCAGGAGTTTGAAGCGCAGATATATGAGAAGGAATTGTTGGTTAGATAGGTTGCAGCTAAAGATGAGCAGGTGAAACACTTGCTTGCACAAGCTCATAGGATAGAACCCCAACTACCTATGAAGGAGGGGGCCTCAAAGTACAAAATTCCAAGCTTTAGACAGGGTGAATCTAGCATGGACAGCTACGATGAAATTGCTAAGTTGGAGGAGCACGTGTTTTCAGTTCCAAGCTTCAAGCAGATTGCTTCTTCTCAAAGCTCAAAACTGACTGAAGATATTCCTCAAGTGGAAGGCACTTGCGAGGTTGTAGTTTCAGAACAGCTAGAAAACATTAAGCAATTTGGGCAGTTGTTGATTGATGACAGTTAGCAAGACAATGGAGCATTAGACTTGGAAGAAAAGCCTAAAACTGAACCAGATACTTTTCTTCAAGAGAGCATGCAGGTTCCTAATTTACCGGTTGGTTTGGGACAACCGAAGAATTTTTCTGACTTGTTCGATGAACTTCCTCAATTTGTTGATGAAGATGAAGACCTCACATGCATTATAGCATCTATACCTGGTATGGAGCAACTAAATGATAAAACTCATCTAGATTCAATGCAAAATTACGAGTTAGATGATATCATAGAGGCTTTTTGTTCTAACATAGATGATAAGCTAGTATCATATGAAAGGGAAGCATGTGATCAACCCATTCAAGTCAATGAGACTATTGAAAAGGTTGTAGAAGATAATGCCTTGTGGCCTATGAACTTATTTGATGAGCTACCCCACTTTGTTGAGGAGGAGGTGTATTTTGTCATGGACAAAGAGCATAAGGAACAACAGTTTGAAGATTTGTTTTCAGTTATCCAACAGGGATATTTGCTCCTTAGACAAGAAGATCCAACCATCAAAAACATTAATGGTTTCTTTTCAAAGACTGTTATATATGATGCAAAGAAGCAGGACTCCTTTTTCATTGCAGAGCTGAAAGAAAGAACAGTTGATCCTCCTATAAACAATAATGGTCGAATCTTTCAAGAAGATCAAACTATAGTAGCCAATGAACAACCTGCATATTACCTCCAATCAGCATCTTTTCAAGGAAAAGATGAAGTCTTTAGAGATCAACAAGAGGCCAGCAAGGAAAGTTCAAGATTTTCCCTTACCATAGGTTGTCCAATCAGGTACTTAGCCCAGATGGAGTCCAATGAGGCACCCATAGATGAAGGTACAGCAAAAGAAGATATCCAAGATGCACTGACAGCCAAACAAGAGTATGTTCAGTTTACTTATCCTCCTCTAATTGACAATACATATGAATTATTTAGTGAGATAAGTGAACTTTTTCACCTCTTTCAAGAAGCAGTACATCATCTTGTTAAGCATCTTCCTATGTCCCATTTTTACTCAGTTGTCCTTAAACATGCCAGTCACTGCATATTGAGAAGAATGGGCAGCTATTTCAGTCATCCTGTAAATGGTTTTGTTTGACCAATTTCATATTGGTTAGTGTAGGGTAGGCTTAGCTGCACGTTTTCAATTCCCTAAGTGTTGTTTCAGCATAGTTAGATAGTTTGCCCATCTGTAGTTTCCTATTTTCAATAAATGTCTAAGTGATTTGTTCTTGAGTTACAAATGTGTTATAGCCATGTACAAGGCTAGTCCAAGTCCGTTCCTCAATTTTCCCAGTGACTCCATGCCCAATGGACAAGTTTTGGCTACTGGTTTCCATGTTTAACAGGCAAACATCCAGCAAAGGTTGCCAGAAATGTTACCCCATTTTCACCTACGGGCTCAATCAGGTAAGGCAATCCGTGTTTCAGGTGTTCATGAAGGCCAAATGGAGACATTGTTGTGCATAATTAAATCATACCCCTGATGCATTTCTCAAGGAGCTCAGTTGAAAAGCCTCACCTCAGTCAGTTTTGGCATAAAACTCATCAGAGCAGAAAGTTGACAAGATCCTCCTATTGTCTTGCCGACTAGCAGTGCATGTTATCTGTTTGAATGCACCAGTCACCAGGACATTCAGGTTGCCATGAGTCCTTATGTATCTCACCGCATGGGATGTCATGCCAAAGGTTGTTCACAAGTTGGCGTCGGGGAGATGTCTCGCCAAAATGAAGTACGGTCTCGGCGAAAAAAGATGTCAATAGGGAAAAAAGGTGGGCCTCGATGTAACGTCTCAGTGACCTATGATGTCTCACCGAAATAGAATGCCTTCGCTAAGAAATGAAGACCTTGGTGTAATGTCTCACCGACCAAGCAATGTCTCCCCAAAATGAAGTACGCTCTCAGCGAAAGAAAGGAGTTCGATGTGATGTCTCGGTGACCAAGTAGAAGTCTCAGCAAAATTTTTGAGCTCAATATGAGGTCTCACCGACACATGGGTGTCTCACCGATGGGGGAGCATAGCGGTATAATGATGGGGCTTCAGCATGAAGTCTTCCCGACTTGCCAGTGTCTTGCCAAAGGAGGGACGTTTGAGCCCGGGGAAGGTGGTTTGTGTTCGCTATGAGGTCTCACCCAACGAAGGGAGCTCCCCATGACGTCTCACCGACACAGGGATGTCTCCCCAAAATGAGGTGAGCTCTCGGCGAAGGAAAGTGAGCTCACCAAGAGATTTTGACATCGGTATAACGTCTGGCCGACAGGGCGAGGTCTTGCTGACAGTGGGATTCCTTCGGTATAATATTTTGTGTTCACTAAAGGGTCTCCCTGACCCGATGGTGTCTCGCCGAAGGATGAAGGGCTCGATGAAAGCTCTTGCTGACAATGGAAGGTCTTGCCGATAGCGATCAACTTGCCATGGAAAAGGATATCAGTAGGACTCTTAGCATCCACTATGACCTCTTGCCAACTAAAGATCTCTTGCTGACCCGATGTGTCTCTAACAATAGTCTAGGCGATGACAAGGGAAAGATCGGTATGACTTTTTCACTCGATATAGGGTCTTGTCGACTGTCGCATGTCCTACCGATAGCCACTACGAGGTGTACTCGCATTGGGGAGACATGATTAGTGTCTCATTGACATGCAATCCTGATGAAACAACCTTTGACCATCTGGAATCTACATGGCATGAGATCAACCAATCTGAAGGAAACTAAAGGTGAACCATCAGGCATTTGAATGTTTGACTCCCCCTGTGAATGAGACCAATAGAGCATAAACGACATGGAATTTTCCTGAGACCAGAAGCGATGGGGACAATTGTGAGGTCTACTGGTAAAAGGTAGATCGATATTAATGGTAAAGCTCCAGGGGCATTCAAGGCAGCTCTTCAAGGAAGTTCGAGAGTGGACACGGGGGGCTAGAAGTGAATGTTGTGGCTGCAGAAGAATCTGAAGACTTCTCCTGAGGGCGATCCTTCACACCGACATGGATAGCAAGGATACACATGAACGTAGCATTAACTTCATTTGAAAAGATCTAAGGGGTAGATCTTTCGGAAGACTGATATTTTTGTAAGCCCTAGGGGCCGACATCTTTTTGTATATAAGGCATTTTTGCCTCTTTGTAAAGGAGTTCTCCTTATGCTTTTCTGAAATTTGTGACTTTTGCAGTCCTTTCTCAGATTAGTAAACTTTTTTAACTCATTTTGGAGCATGATATATAAAATTTACCTTGATTACCATTGATGGTTCAATTTGCCTTCTGGTTCTTGCAAAAATATTGTGCATTTTCAGGTGATTGATCAAGCTACTTCATGAAATATTTCTTTTCCTTATAGCTTTATCTCATGTTAGCATGCCTTTCTTTGCAAAAGTAGTATTATGTAGGTTACAAACTGTGTTTACTTAATTGCACATAAGATTTTAATTTATGAAAATATGCTTTTCCTTCTTGAAAGTCTGTGCATGTCAAACCTGTTTGTGAAATACTTATGCATAATCTACAGAAACTCATTGTGCAGTCCCTTATCCATCATCAGTATTCAAGTGTAACCTGAGTATCTCATTGTTCTTGTCATTTTGGTGTATCACCATAGGGTTTAGTTTATTTTATGTATTCTCCTTCTCCCTTTTCCTTACAAATCAGTAATTTAGGTGATACCAAAGGAAGTCAGCCTTCTCTGAAGGTTGACCTGTGTCTACAAGTGACCCATAGCTTTAGAGGTCTTCCCATGTTACACTGAGGTGTTGAACATCAGGTTCGACAGGGTGCAATTTTGGTGGATAACAATTCTCTGAGAGAAATCATACACAGTAATCTGCATTTGATGTCTATGTTCCCTACCTCTGCACATAATACATAATTTTTCCTTCTAGTTGCATCCCATTACATCAGGGAAAGCAAAAGTGTGATTGATTCTTCTAGGCACGAGATATTGAGACTTGACCCTGACTTCTTTGATATTGTTTTCAGAGTTCCACAGATGGAGAAGTACATTGACACCTCAATACAATAAGCGTGGGAGGTCTATGACGCAGATCCTGGCAAGGATAAAAACTTAATAAATAGTCAATGGTTGAAAAAACCTAGGAAAATTATTTCTAGATGGCCGAAGGGACTTCTGCAAAGTGACTTCAAGGAAGATGTCAGAGATATGATCACATTTTTTAGCAGAGTAAAGGGGTTGCCTGAATCATCTTATTTTCATGACTGAATGTATGAATACATCAGAATCATAAGAAGACAAAAAGCTCACATTGATTGGGGAAAACAAATCAGCGATGAAATACATGAATCTAAGGGGGTTTGACTGAAAGGAGTTAGATGAAATTACCTTGGATAGAACCCTCTAGGCTTAAATCAAACCCTAGACAAAGTCTCCTCTGCACCTATCAAAATGCTAACAAAAAAAATTGCTTCACCTTATGGGGATCAAATAAAATCATTTGTAAATTCCCTTTTTTCAGTATATTATCTTTCCAAAAATTATAATACATATTGTATTTTCTTTAGTATTATTATTGTTAAATTCTAATTAATGTAGGTCTATTATAAAAATAATAATGATTTCTACTCAAGAGACTAGGAAAGATAACATTCTTATAAACATCTCAAAAAAATACACTCCAATCCACATAGATATCTTTATTTCAATGAAAAAATAAAATTTTGATTTTGATATATATGCTAAGAGAAATGTGTTGCAAAATAATATTTAAATTTGATTTTTTTGTTATTATTAATTCAAAAATTAATAGTATATAAAATACAATAAAAAATTACTCAAAAGTATTTATGCACTATATAGTGGAGTTAATGGTCCAATCCCAATTAATCATGAAAAAAATATTTAAAGTGAAAGTTATGTGTTATGGAATGATGTTTTTGATAAAGTAAGCAACATTTAGATTTATAGGGTGTTGTACCCTTTACACGTAGAACCCTCGGTGCCAAAAAAAGCTAGTTCAAAATAGGATATGAACTAGAAACATAAACAAGACATGGACAGCCGACAAACTGCATGTCGAATGAAGGACAAGGACCAGACGACCCCAGAATCTAAGGGGATAGATCTAACTCCCAAAACCCGGGGCCGCGATTTGGGGAGTCCCTTCTTTTTTCTTTGCACAACAGACCAGGAAGGCTCGGAAATGAAGTCCACCGAGCGAGGCAAGATGAGTGGTTCCTCAACAACCATCAAGGACAAAGAGTCACCACGCAGCGAAGCCGACAGCATAGAAGAGGAGTCAAGAGCATTTAGAGGATCAGCAGAAGTGTTCATCAAGGGACGGGCAGGCTCTACCAACACAAGGACAGTAGTACAGGGCAACACTGGTTCCATGGAAGGAATAGTTGAAAGAGGATCCAGGGGAGACACAGCCTCCATGGATGAAACAGATAGTTATGGAATGATGTTACTCAATAAAAAATAAAAAAAAATAAAAAAGATAAAATTGATTGGAAAGTTTAAAAAATGATAGAAATAGTTCTTTAAAAAATTATTGCTTGAATCTACATACGAAATGTTCACAACTCATTTCTTTACATCATCTTTAAATTCTTGACCATTTGTTTCCTATAATTAAGACAAATTGAGAAATGCCAAAAATGTTGATTTTTGAGCACCCCACTTAAGCCAAAAAGTGATCAATCACTCACTCTCAATCAAATATGATTTTCCTCAACAATCTACATATGCCCCCTACCCAACGATGATACCATATGATGTAAACTCTCATAACTCCATCTACCCACTTTCCACTCAATGGAGAGCATTCCCACACCTTCTACTAGCACTCTAGTTTTTGGAGGATATTCAATACCCTCTTTCCCACACAACAAACACCTTCTCTAATACCATTTCCTATCACTCATTGCTTTGCAATTATAAGATCTCTTCTTACACCTACAACAAATTTCTAGAACCTAACCACTAGTGAAAAACCTTGCTCTAATACCACTTAATGCAATATAGACCAAATAGTCTAGTTTAGAAACCCAATTTTTATTTGACACATCCAAACACACAAAAAAAACAAAAATATAAATATATTATGAATTTATTAATTATCTATATCACAATAAAACTTGCTTACAAAATTACATTAATTTACAGGAAACTTCAAAAGTTCCTATAGCTAATTCCTTCTCTTGACACAATCTTCCTCTCAATCCCCTCTTCTCCTTCATGAAGCCTTATTTCTTCTTCCTAAAATTGCTAAATAGAGTTATATTTCTCTCCCTCTTTCAACAGAGGTCATGCATTAATGTAAATGGTAAGGGGGATGTTGGAAAAGCTAAGGTTTACATTTTAATGACTTAAGTTAGTAATTAGTTGGGAGTTAGTTTCCCCTAGAATAGTTTAAAAAGTTGTACGAAAAATGATTAATAATAATATTTTATATATTTTTACTGTGTGCATTATAGATTAGATTATTTTACAATAATTTTGCTTGCATTTTTCAACAAGTAACAATAAGATCATAACTCAACATATTAAATAATAATTCACAATAATATTAGCATCCTATAATTCTAATAATGTGAAAATAAGGACATTAAATTTGGTTCATCTTCCATGGCAAGGAGTGAGTTAAAGAGACTACCGGTAGGGCATGAATTGTTTTTCTGACAAAAGGACTTTTTGCCCAGATATCTGAAAGCTCATATTTGTCCTGTTTCACAATACGAAGCATTATATTAATAGAATGCATACAATATTTGGTTCTAATTAAGCATCTAGAACAAACAATTCCTATCAATATGGCAAGTGGATAACTCTTGACACCAAAATTTCCATTCTGTTTATCATTCCAGACAAAAAAACTGTTTTGTTTAAGGATGTCTTTATGAAGAACTAACAGCTACAGTCTAAAGGTTACATAGGTGGAAATGTTAAGCGTATACAAAGATTATACTCTTCTTGTATTGGATTGCTATTCAAGGAGCTGAAAAGAAAATTGGAGATCAAATCTTGCTACATTGCAAATATAATATGCTTCAAATATAAGCCTGAGTGCAAAGTGCTCAATGCAATAGCTTGAAAAGTTGTTCAAACAAGGATGTTGTTTTCTTAGATCTCCTAGTGCTTCTAGCATAAATAAACGAAGCCACAATGTTATTTCACGCTAATATGTAAATTTCCAGCTTTGTTGCAGGTTAAAATATGTATTCTCAAAGTTGTGGACAACGTAAGTGTTGTGTGCAAAGATGCATTAAACCATTTGCATTTGTTATTCAAGCCTCCCATTTTCTGGATCAAAAAGGATGAATTCGATTTACCAGAGAAGGGCAAGGATTGTCTTCGTAACCAAGTTGAAGGGGAATTTGGAGATATCCATCTTGAGCTGTGAACCTCGTGGACCGAACTTGAGTGAGCATTCTTCTCCTTGCTTCATTAAGCTGATCTAGTACTTCAAACGTCGCGTATCTCTCTGCTGGTTCTTTTCGACCACTTACATTTTCTTGCTTCATTTTAATTGGGTAACAACTTGGGTCGAGGATATTAGCTTCATTGAGATGAGAAAGGAATTGCTTTTTTCAAAACAATATATTAGAACAAGTTTTAGAAAGAGACCAGGAAATTTGAATTACTAAAATATAGCAGTCATAGAAGGTAGGGGTTGTGAATTTCACCTGATATATTGAACGTATTTTGGCTTGACATAAAGGATTTATGGATGAAAAATTACCATTGCAAGCCTCGTTTGTTGCCTGCCATATCAGAAATGTCATTTCAAGTAATTTCTAGAATAATAAATGATAAAAATATTTGAGACATTATAGTATTTCTTTATCCAAAAAGTTCATTTCAAACTAGTATTCATGTTGTACCACAAAGTTGCCTTGTAATTAACATTTGTGCATAAAGAATGCATAAATTGCAGACAACATTTAAGCTTTCAGTGGATCTCATATATAGAAACCTCGTATATTTCAGCTGGTATGAGGGCCATTCCATATGCAAACGGAATCTGTGCATTGTCAAATATTCTATCTGTCATCCCATTACCAACCAGATAGCCCTGAAAACTAGCAATTCAAGATATCAGTCTATGAGACCATCTAATCCTGAAAAAATGGTAATACAAGAAAATGAGTTGGTCCACAGCCAAATACACAAATTGAAGGTACTGAACAAAAGAACTTTGGCCTTCACTTAGTTCCGTTGAATAATTTGACCTTAATATTTAGGATTGGTTTTGCACCGGCTTCAATGCCTGTCACAAGGAAAGGAAATACATGGTAGCAAGCAAGCATGAAAATATAAATCTGAAAAACAAATGCAACAAGTTCTCTTTTACCGAATAAAGTTATATTAGCAACATATACAATATTATTACACAACTATTAGACCATTTACTCCATGTTGTCATATGGCTGTTTAAGTGTATTTTCTGCTTATATTTAAGCAGTTGGAGTGTTCCCATGCAAATTTAAAATTGTGAGAAAAGGATAATTTAGAATCTTTTCTATTTTGGTGGAGAAGCTATTGTTTAGAAATTGAAAATAATTTGTGAAAAAAAATGGGAGGCTGGAAATAACCAGCAGCTGCATATTGAAAAAACTGCAGATGCCATAAAACTTTTTCCCTCTTTTTCATTTGCCTCTAAATTTTCCCTCCAAATTTTATCTACAAAATTATTATTGATATTATTTATTTATACATGTAAATAAATAATAAATGCATATTTTTTAAATGACTGCTTAAAAAAAAAGCAGTGAATTAAAATTTATGGGGCCACCACCCCCATAAATTATTCTTTAAAATATTGAGTAGTGACTGCTAGCCAAAATAAGTTAAGCAGCTGCATGAGGACTTGCCCTTAGAATCCTATATTTCTCCAAAATACAATATTGATGGGACATCCCAACCTAGAACTTTGTATTTATGTCAAACTAAATCTTTTACAGGTAAATTCATCTAGGCCATTCCTCGCTAGTCCATTATTTTAAATATTTTCTAGTAAAAATAGATAATGACAATCACAAAATTATTTCTCATATTTATAATTGAATTTTGTACCAAACCTGATAAACTTCAGATATATAAAGAATTTTTCTTGATTAAAGATTAAATAACAAGCTAAATGTTTTTCATCAAAGAGATTGTGGTCAAGTGGTAGGACCACTTGGTTCTCATGTTGGAGACCAAGTTCAATTCTCCCCAAGTGACACCTTAGCATGATAGGCATGTTAAAGTAGTAGTCCCACTTCAATTGATTGATAAAGTGGTAATCTCATAGGTGATGCTACTGGAGCACGTTGGAGAAATGTAGGAGGAAGTAAGGAGAAGAAATAGCTGCCTTGTAGGAGGAGATCGAACATGAGAAGCATTCAAAGCGGAGGAGCAGACTAAAGGATAAGCATTCAAGCTAGAGGAGTATGCTAGAGAGGAGAAGAGGTCCTATAGGAGAAGATTAGAGGAGCACATTTCATGATAAGCGTTCAAGCTAGACGATTATGCCAGAGAGGAGGAGATGCCTTGTAGGAGATTGTAGGTGAAAAGATGAAAGCGTTCAAGCTAGAGGGGCATGCTGGAGGATTATGTTGGAGGATTGTGTGAGGAAGACCTCAGAAGGAGAAGGAAGAGGAGTTGGAGAGCGGAAGTCTTGCAAGAGGAGGTAGTAGATTAAATAGTAATTGCAATAGAATCCCCCACTGGTAGATCATTAGTTAAAGTGATATTGATGTCCCACGAATAAACCCTCAAAATTTCAATAGAACCACAGTTAATTGATCTTAAATACAAAATATAAATAAATAAATAACTAAATATATCTCATATTTAGATTTAGAACACTTTCTATGATGTCAGATATTAAAAAAAATATTTGATTGCTTAAAACTTATCTCAGATTTCAGGCTCAGAACACTAAAACATAATGTTTTGTAGTTAATAATTTGTATTCCACGTTTCAGAGCAATATTGAAGTAAAATTTACAGCCAACATCTAATACTAGTAGCATTAAAAAACCTCAGATCGCTGAGAGAAAAAGAATAAAATATTCTAAAGAAAGTAATACAAAGTGCAGAGTCCATGTAATACCATCTGCTATTTTCTGTGTCAACATTGGTACAACAAGGCCCGAATAAGAATCTCCTCCAATGTATAGTGGATTAGATAGAAACTCAGGGTATGCCTCAAACCACTGCATCGTACATAATATGCTATGTTCAGCTTGTTGGAACTCTTAAAGTTGATAAATCTTGAAAGTCTTTAAAATTATTTTTTTGATAAGATCGAGCTGAATACCTTCATAAGGAAAGTGTATGCATCTGAGACGATCTTAAATTCTCCATAAACTAAATCTTCTGTTGTATTGGAGTAGGAAAACCCAGTCCCAGCTGGAGAATCAAGAAAAATAATGTTGCACACCTAAGAGTGCAAAACAATTTAGTGGATATGTTATACGAAAGAAAAAACTGCTGTGATACATGACATTCAATGGCACACGAGAAAATTTTGAATTAGGAATACGCTCTGCCCTACAGTAATTATTTACAAATGAAGAGTTAACTGGACATGGAAACAGATTATAGAGATCCAAGTTGAAAAACCCAATTTGCAAAGAGCTATTTAGGGTTATATTACAGTCTAATAGGCTTTTTTGGCCTGAGTAAACAATATAAGAGATAAAAATGAGCCATGGAATGCTAATAGGAAGTTGTCATTAAAAGTATTCTAAAAGAAAGAGGAATAATGAATCAGACCTTAGTCCAAGAGTGTGGATTGTCAACGAGCTTGGGTAAACCCCCAGTGTAATTGAGATCAAAATACATTGGGCCTGCAATAAGTGAAAGACAATTGCAATCAAAATCGATATAAAAAGAAAAGAAAAGAAAAAAACTATAGGAACCATTTTAACTTTTAATGAAGAATAAGGAAAACTATCGGTGTTACTTCAAGTTGTCAGTATGAATACACCGGGGGCACAAGTCAACAACCTATTTATTAGGAAAATGCAGTACTGTGTGAGAATCGCATATAATGTAATCAATAGTTAAGCTTGAAAGTAGCGTGTTACTAGGCACTGTTACATCTTATATAGTCTAAGAGGCAAAAGAAGGATCCAAGGTAATCGATTTTAACTATAGTTTTCCTGATTTATATTGTCATTCCTTTGCAACATGGGACAAGAGTGGAACCTTAGAAATAACATTGGGTGATCTATAGAATTGTTCTTCAACTGCATGCCTATTTCCCAGATTCCCTAGGGTTGATATGAATTTTATTGGAAAATGTAAAACCATCTTTTAAAAATGGCAATGTTGGAGCATTAGAAAATAAACAATAATAGTAATTCAAGATTCCAATTAACTAACCAATCTCATAGACAAATCCAGTGAAACTTGAGCAACCAGGACCACCAGTAAGCCACAGAAGAACTGGGTCTTTGGTTGGATTTCTTTCGGATTCAACAAAATAGTAGAAGAGAGCTCTACCATGAGTCTCACTGATTGTTATATACCTGGGCAATATACAGAAAGATATTATATCAATGTATGTAGATGATCAAAGCAGGTTAATGGGACTTGAACGTACAACCGATAAAAATAACATGAGCAAGAAAATTGAAGCCCCCAAAATAAGCTAAAATTTAACTGAAAGCACCTTATTTCCATAAATGGATACTCATTTGATAATTTAATAAATTATATGCATTAAAGAATCATATATTTCAACTCTCTTTTACATATCAGATTTTCGCTCTGATTCAGAAGATGGCAAGATCAATCATTAGTGTATGGATTCAATTAGAACTTCTTTTTTGTATTAAATACATAAAAAAGCTCTTCTCATTTCATATATAGCTAATCCATATATAAATTCGCTGAAATCAATAGACTACTTAAGTACAATGCATACTAACTAATCGAGATATCTCAAACAACTTCCAAAAGAAGAAATTAGCACCTTTTGGAGTTACCGATGAAACTCAAAGGTTCTATATTAACAAAGTTCTCTACTGAACCAACAACAGTTATTTATTCAGAACCCACTAATGGAAGCATCACTGCTTCCTTGTTAACTTTGTATTATCGTTTAATTTCCTTAACTGCAAACAACTTCTTCAATGTAACACCAATCTGCTATCTGAAATCAGTCTCTTATAATTTATCCATAGTTAGTAGGAGACAAGAACTCATACTTGTATGAAAATGGAGACATGTACTTGGAGTCTTGGAGACAGAAAAAAATTAAAAAAACTTATATGGCCAACAGGGCATTCTATACTAAACTTTCTTTGTAACTGTAGAAAGTTTCGCAAGAATCAAAATGTTTTTGCAAGTGTTATTTGTAACTGTTATTATTCTTGTGGGCTCACTAATTCCATGATTGCAGCTCACAGAGGAGGTAGTCATTCACCTGCTGATCGGCATGGTAATGCAAAGCCCAACATAAGAGAAAAACCTTTAATTCTCATGAAAATCTGGTGTCTCGTCTTTGTTTTTGTTGCTACCTTCACTGGAGGGATATCTCCCTGTTTTTACATAAGGAATCAGACATTTGTTCCGATGGGCACCCAATTCACGGGAGAGGTATTCTTGGTGATGGTCTTAATGCATTTCTTGAGTGATTCTGCAGAAATGTTCTAAGATTTGAAGAAGAAAGTGTATCCTTTGCATTCATGCTCTGCACTTTGGGATATCTACATTCTATGCTGGGACAACTGATTATCACTTGGATCCATGCCAAGCAAGCAAAGAAAATAGAAATTATCCTTGTGAAGATGCCTGTCCCTTTCCAAACAATAGGTAGACTGTAATTTTTATTCTCATTGTCCATCAAATCTATGGTCTGTTTTGTAAATGCAACAGTCCTAAGAATATATAATATATAAATGTTGTAACTACAAATTGTAAAATTCCCAACTTGCCACTAGAATTTTTTCTTTAAATTCAATTTGTAACAACTACCAACTTAATTGTCCAAGCATCTTTCATCTAAATCTGAAGTGTTGATTTCAAAAGTTCTTCATTTACCATGGTGATGACAAATCAACGTCACCACTTATATGCTTACACCTAAAAGTGCTAAGCTCATACAATTAGGGTCATCCCTAGACCCAGACCTAAACCTTGAGGGTTCATGATGACCCTATGTACATATCCCCTCATGGGAAATTAGAGGCTTCGTAATTTTCCCAATAATGTTAGAGTGAGTTCACTCTCTCCTCTTGCATGAGATCTTTGATCTCACATTTAAACCAGGACTATTCATTAAATATAAGTTATCAACCTAGTCCAATTATGATAGAATGATAATAATGATTTTCCATCAAGTGTTGGGTCCATACCAAACATTACCAATCCTTAAACATACACAAATACACAGGGGTCATACCATACCATAATCCCCAAGGTTATATACAGTGGCTGTCTCGAGCATACATCACATATACACAGTGACTAGCTCCAACAAACATCACATATACACAGTGTCTAGCTCCAACATACATCACAAAGACAACCGTGGCTAGCTCATATGCACATCAAAAGTACAACAATGATTGGCTCATACACATCACAAGTTCATTAATGACTAGTTCATACACACATCAAACGTACAATGGTGGCTAGCTCATATATGCATCACAAGTACAATAGCGACTGGCTCATACACATCACATATACCACAATGACTAGCTGACACATCCACATTGGCTAACACTTGCCCTTAGTGCATCCTAGATAGAAAAGAATAACGGTTCATTGCACACTACATTGCGGGACCATCCTTTTCTTCAATCTTTTGCACCATCGAACAATTGGAAAGAGAATTCAGTGTATCCCATACTACACCGAGGGTCTATCCTCAACCCAACAAGACCAAGTATACCATCTAACAATTGGGAAGACGATTCGGTGCATCCCATACCACACCATTGGTCTATCCTCCATCCCAAAGCTTTCCACAAGTAGTGAATCTATCCTTTCCAGTGGATGTAATGTCCCCATTTTTGCGAGGAACAATTTTCTAAGGGTTTAGCCTATTCTTGACTCTCATAGGCTAAGGAGCTTGGTTAGAGGGTCTTTTTGGAGGTAGTTACCTAGTCAGTGGATGATTTTTTGGACTCAATTGGATGGGTGTAATAAAGGAGCTAAATAATTAAATTAATTATTTGTAAAGTTATTAAATAAATAAATATTATAAAGTAACCTTATATTTAATTAATTTAATAAAGTGACTTAAATAAAATATTATATCATAAGTCACTAAAAAATAAAATATATCTTTTATCCCACATTGGCAAGAAAAGTGTGTGAGCTCTTTTAGGAAAAGTATAAAAGGATCTTAAGGGCTCATTTTGGGATATCCAGAAATTGATATGTGTTTTGAAGTTTTTGTTTGGAGAAGGAACCAAGCTAGGGTTTCTATCATTATTGGACCTTTGGGAACGAGACTCTCATTGGTTGAGCAATTTTGAGGCTATGAAACTATCAACTGAGATTATTGCCACTTGTGGACTTCATTTCTGAAGTTTAACTTGTGCTTCATTGTGGAATTTATTGAGTACAATAGCTGATGTATTATTGTACAATTTTTGAGTAAGGGTTTGATAGTTGCAACAACTAATTTATTGTTACAACCATATTCTT